>JAWWEN010047922.1:0-11768 GCA_035582955.1 Sycophila texana
GCCTTTCTGAACCTAAATAAGTACTTTTACGTCAAAATCTGAAGATCGAAAAATTTTGGCGACACAAGGCTTTATCTATGAGAAAGCAAAAATTGTTTTTAGTGAAATTAACTCAGGCTGGCCCCCTTAATACGATAACCGCTGCTATAACTGTTCACGAGCTGCTCGCGGCTCTCAAAAGTTGAGGTGCTCAGAGTATTAACTCACTGGGTTCTGGATTTTCTGCAGATAGATTCTTTGATAGAAAATATTGAACACGTGGGGAAAATTTTTGAAAAATCTAGGAAAATATGCATTTAAAAACATGTTAATATTATTTACACACGAAAAGTCGTATTGAAGGTATATATAAATAAATATATAAAGGACACAAGAGCTATACTTTAAAATGCATCCGATTAAAAAAATCTTTAGTTGTTAAGAAGCTGTGCGCGATTAAAATAAAAGAAAAAATTAGCAGAATATAGTACACTTGATATATAACTTGTACTCAATTTCTAATATAATTTTTTTTAACAATATTTAATGTTGCATGACTTTTTAACCACTCAAGAATTTTTAATCGGATGAATACTTCGAATTGTTCCTTTTGGATTCTGCCTTATTTTTATTTATTTTTTTTTTTTTTAGTATAGCGTTTCTAAATAATCAACGTTTTTGTAAACACATATTTTCTCAAGATTTTTAAATAACGCCTCTCGTTTTTGTTGTCAGACCCCGTTTGACCTAATCCCGAGGCACGAGTTCATTATTTTCAATCAAAGTACTTATCAGTTTATAAAATTTTCGAGAAATCCACGTACTGTGAGTAGATATCTCTCCTTGTGAGGGCACCTATCGTCTTTGGTAAATGTTAAAAATTTCATACTTCCGCAGATATAAAGTGCAATCTAAAACGTCGTAAAATTGAGTGTAATTTACAGCAACATTTGCGAACTGTAGTGCACGTCGTTATATTTGCGATATAAAATGTTTCTACTTCGAGTGAGCTACGTAGGGTTATTAAACGAGTCTCCAAGTGTGTTTACAGCGTAACTTTTGCGCATTTATCGCGGTGTACATTTATGTCATTATTGCGTATAATACCCACTTGCGAATTTGCTAAGAAAAATTCAATTTATATTTTACGACATATCAATGCACATCAAAGTTTAATCGAACGCCACGAGGAGGAGTATATAATATATTCTAGTTGCGACTTAGAGTCGGTATTATAAGCGTGGATCGATAAGGTACATTGTTACGATGTTACGGTGAAGAAAGCCGTTAATACCGCGAATTAACTATTTTATGTACGTCAAGTTTCCCTCATCTATAGATTAATCTGTCTTGAACATAGACGTTGCCATATGTTACAGTTCTTTCACGAGGTGAGAGTGGCTTTATTGCGCCTCGTAATAAATTTATTATGACTAATAAACCATAATATTTAATTTTGTTACTATCCAATAAATGATTTATCTAATAAATCAAGACATCTAACTTTTTGCATATAGGCATCCAGAAACGAATCTTATAGTTTTAATAGGATAATGTGACTAGTGACATCTTTTATGTAATAATTAGTTCACTTATTCTCGATGTAAGGGAATAATAATTAAAAACTTACTATATTCACACTTTTTAAATTATTTTCCATTAGATACCTGTAGTGAAATTATTACTAAAAAAGATAATTACACAATAAAATCTTATTAATTTAAATGACATAGAAGCATACAAAAATCATTAAAAAATACAAAAATTCTGATACTGAAATCTCGTTTTGTTTATAAAATAAAAAATGAATGTTTGTATTTGAATTAACAATTATTCTGTTTAAGTTCGTGGATATATAATAATTCTAAGTCAATATCATTTAGTATTAATGTGGCTTATTTTATTTATCTTTTTCTTGCTGCATTTACCTATCTGGCGGTCTTTCCTCCTTCTTATACTCGTCGCCCTTCGTTTTATTCGAATCTAAAAGTTTCGCGCTTTGCCTCGACTCTTTCGTCAAACCTTGAATTAAATTTTCCAATCCTTCGACGCAAATTTTTTTTCACATCATCCCAAACCGCGTTCGGTTGAAGATTTTAACTACATAGTTCTAGTTAGACACCAATTTTCTTTTGACGTTTCTTTTTTAATTTTGAGTAAGACGAGGAACAAAAGTCGCTTCTTTTATTCCGATGTTCGCTGGGTAAGGAATGTTTTATGACGAGCTGATAGTCACGGTACTCTGACACTTACGAGCAACCGTAAAAGATATTTACAAACAAACCGCTATCTCAGTTTTCCTTGACTCGTGTAATACCTCGTAAAAATAACGCATCCTCGATGATGCTGTATTTAGCTTCTAAGGCGCCAGTAGTAGTCAAATTACTCTAGCAAATACCAAGAAAACTGCCACCTCCTTGCTGCGTTATTGTTACAATTACAATTTCTTAATACCGCAGTAAAATATTTAAGTTTTGTGTGCACGTTCACAATTTATGTGCAATGTCATAATATCATATCTAAGTCACTGCCACATGACTGACTTTGATACTGACTTATCACAGTTATTATTTAACAAGTTTACTCCGACCTAGTGTACATAATAAGCACCATGAAAATCTTTTCTTATAAAAAATTTTGAGGAAAAATCTCTGCACTAAACTTTAGTTATATCGCTGTGTAGGACAGAATTTTTCTGGCAAATTTAGAGTGAACCTGTTAAGTTTTACGTTTATGTAAGTTTAAAATATTGTGATCAGTCTATAATAAAAAATTAACCAGATCGAAATTGAAGAGAATACGATTCATTTTCTGGTGATTGGTCAACTTGTGGTTAAAATTCTAACCAGAAATTTTCACCCGGTTAACGAAAATGAGCCATTTTTCTGACTGGTTTACTGTTTTCCAGACTGATAAAAAAGTAATTAAGAATAGTTCATTAGTGATCAACGTTTAAATGTGTGGTTAATAGCAATCAACCAGAAAAGAATGGTTCATTTTTCACCAGAGTACTGTCACCTCATATCTAAGTCACTGTGACATGACTAGACTTGATAATGATAACTAGATTTTTGATTATGATTTATCATATTTATTATTCAAACGCTATATATACGTTTAAAATTTATGATCACTGCCACTGCGTATCTAAGTTACCACGACATGACATGTGACAATAACTTATGATATTTATTAAATCCAGTCTGCATGAATGTGAAATAATGTGATTATACAAGCTTTTCCGTAAATAAATGTACAATCGGCCAATTCAACCGCCGTCGGTTCATCACCGTGTTATATTACATTCACTCGTCGAGACACGTACATATTTAAATAATTTGGCCGTCAGAGCGTCTATTTGCTTAAAATGGTTGCAGCAAATTAGTAATTTGAATAAATTTACGGTAATTCTCGTTTTGCACGGCTATAGGAGCCCTCTTTAATACCCGAGGCGACAGTTTTCAAATCCAGTGGGCAAAGGTGACGAGATTAATGCAGCGACGCCCACATGCAGCCAGCCGAGCCTCTGCCATCGACATTTGCAGCGGGTAACGAAGCAACAGGATCGGCACCACTCGCGTACTCCGCCCACTTCATCCTCTCTCTCTCTCTCTCTCTCTCTCTCTCTGGCTCTATTCCTGTCGTGACGATTTTCGCGCTCGCTCAACATCGACAAAGTGAAATCCAATTAAATGAAGAAAGTTGAAGTGCATTTGCTTTGGCCTCCCCATCTTTACTTTATTTCATCCTGCTCTCGGTTGAGATTAAAGTGCACATTATTCGATTGCTTTAATGTTGCCTCTTCATGGAGACGCGATGTATTTCGCGGGTTCGATGAAGAAACTTGTTGCGGAGCTGTCATTCGGTCTCGGAATCGTCTTGTAGCTGCAGGAGTCTTATCGGATTATTTATAAGGGGATCTGTAGTGAGAGCTGCTGCTGCACCGCGGGAATGGAACTGTTGAGGACCAGGCAGGGTTGAAATATGAAAAAAATAAATATTTTCTTGAACGATAGTCCTGTATTTTCTGTGAATATTTACATAAATTTTTTTTTTTTTTTAAAGCAAGTAGGTTTAAAATATTTATTTTTCTAAACACAGCAAGTAAATTGGTTACATGTAGGGTTACACAATCTATTTAGGTACTTCTTTTGGAATATCACATGAGAGAAATGTTAGTTTATAACGAAAAGACTTAAAATTTTTATATTATCATTTAGACATGTTTTTCTACAGTTTAAGTGGAGCTGAATTTCAAAAAAGTGAAGCAACATTTTTTTGCGCTAATTTTTTATGATCATATCCTCTCTTTAAAAAGCGATGGCAGGATGTTGTGAAGCATTTTAAAACGCTATTTAATTGATGCACGTGTATATCAGGTTAAATGGCGCTAAATTTAAAAATCTAACTTTACGCGTGAAGCGCGAAAACTGAAATAGAAATTATTCCCAAATAAATTTAACTCACTTTTTTTTTAAATTCTGTTTCACTTAAAGTATAGAAATCTTATATCATCCCAAAGATGACGAACAAATTTTTGAACCTTAAGTTGTACCATTCAAGATAATGTCTACTTTTTTTTTCAGGTTTTAACCCTGACAGGTCCCTTAAAAGGGTATAGAATTTTGACGAGCGAGCGGAGCTTTCACTTTGTGCGACTGCTGTCTCGGTGAAAAATTCATTTTTTTCCCTTCTTAGCGAATACTCAAGAAGATGGAACATATTCTTTGGGTTAAGATGGGATATTTTGCGTAAGTGAAATGGCTGAAAAAAATAAAACTCCGATGAATGATGATAAATGAAGGGAAATACAGCGGCTATTTTGATTTTTAAAATCCGCTGTAAAATGGTAAAAACTCGCCGGTACGTTCTTGTTTAACTGGATTGACGCAGAGAGATTTTAAAAATGCGAAATGATGAACAAGATGTTTATTTCACAAAGATACGTAAATGTAAATTTTTTTTACAAAAAAAAAAGTGAAATATTCCTTACTCTGCCTCTGATGCGACGAAAAAAAAAAATGAGGAAGGAATAAAAAATACGAGCTTTGTGTACACTTTTGCATCATCGACAAGTGCAGCATTGTATATAATTGTTTACTTGTACAGCTGCAGGTCGTCAAAGGCGCCAAAAATACAATCAAACATAAAAAGCGTGAACTGCCGAAGTATAGTGTTTACTGTGTATTATTAAATAAGTCGCTTTGATGCTAGAGCCCTTTTATTACTATGTACGAAAGCAAACAGACCGCGAATGCGTCGTATTTCCATTTCAAAGTTTCAAGCGAGCGACGCCCTCGAATACCTCCAAAACAATTTACATACACACCTTGGCGACTCAGTCATAAAGCCCGATTTCCATAAGACTACCAGTCAAATTCGCGTGAGTATACAGTGCCGTAAATATTGTTATTTTATAGATTTCTGTCAATAAGACGAACATCACATATCGTATTATTTGTTTATTTAAATCAATAAAATTTATACTTACACTCTCTTATTTGGTATGTATAAATTCCCCATATGTAGGTAGACAGCACATGATGTTCGTAGGATTTATCCTAGGAAGGTAAACGGATTACCTGTAAATTAACTGGTAAGTAGCTTAAAACTAGGTATAGTTATACTTTAGTTTAGTTACTTTGATGGTTGTTTTGAATAGCAATGTGTGTGCATTTTGTGTGCAACTCAGAATATAATACTTCACTTTATTAAATTATTTATATTTTAATTTACTGCGACGTGAATAGATTTTATTCCAATCATTTTAAATCTACTTTTTTTCTATGATATCGCTACAATTTATTTTGACTCACTCTGTAGAATTATTTATTCTTAAGAGAAGACCGTGATATCATTAATATGCAATATTTTTTTATAATAGATTTTAGATGCAGATGAAACATTTTTTATTATTTTGGAATCAAGAATCGCAAATACTATGTGCAAATCCACGGATTACATAAAATAACTGGGGTACGAAAAATAATAACAAAAAATTTGAGAGCACACCTATTGGGCAAATTATGTGGGCGTGCTCTAAAATTTTTATTTTATTATTTTTTGTACCCCAGTTGTTTTATGTAGTCCGTGGATTCGCACATATATTTACAATTCAAGATATAAATTAAAGAGGATAGTCTATTAATTTTTCAATAAATAATTGTAACTAATGTAATTTTATAATAAACAACTGTTCTAATCTAAATATTTATTGATTATTCCTTGACATTTTTATGTATTTCTAAATCGCAACATACAACAGAAGCATACAAATTTCTGCTGACATTTCCGCCTCTACGCAATAATTTATAGATTACAGACCGTCGTATATTATTTCTCGAAAAAATAGTTTTTTCCCATCGGATTAAGGCTGAAAGAAAAGTTAACTCGGGCCGAATTGCGCAGCAAAAAGCTTAATAACCCCAGAATAATCCCGGACGATTGACATTTTTTCGAGCGAGGGTTGAGGCACGAGGCTCTCCCGCTCCATGGAAGCGTGAAAAAAAACATCGTGTCGAGCATTTCCCTACAATCGACCATTCGGAGGCCAAAGAAGGAGGCGTCGAACGTCTTCGTCGCGGCGGTTCCTCTTTTGTTTTTTTTTACCACCACCCCCCTCTCCCCTTCCCCTCTAACAACATCGCACACACGTTCGCCTCGTCTCCTGGTCGGAAATCGATAAAGCCGGGGGGTAGCCGCTAAAGGGGCCGACGTCGCCGCGAAATGAATTGATAGTATACGTAGCTGTACCGCCGACGCCGCAGCAGCTCCGTGGCCTCCGGAGGCGAGGAAACTTGAATTTACCCGCCATTAATCTCTCTGTCCGTGCGCGCGGATGTCGATTCCCTTGGGGCCGCGGGTAAAAACCATAACCGCTGACGAGCTATCCCTTTCAGCCGCGAGGTTCGCGGAGCCCCGGCGAACGCTCTCGTCCCTTTTTCCCGGCGAACGCGCCGCGTTCGAGAAGTTCCGTGCCTGATGGATGATTCTCCGGCGGACGCCTCCTAATGGACGCTAAATACTCACCCGAGATGCGGGCTCGGTTACTACTTACCCGCTCGGTGCACGCTGATACGTAAATCCTGATGATGTTTGCCTGGAGGATTCTGAAAGTTTTCATCTTGCAGAAACTAGCTGGTCTCGCACTCTAGCTGCTGGTCAGCTACTTTGTAAAAAAGGGAGATAGCGATGTATCGAAGGTAGGGTGACGTCAGAGTGTTATTAAAAAAATTCAAAAAGTAGGAATAGCTTCGAGATTTTCAGAAATCAAGATTTCTGTCTCAGCAAAATTTCTTTTGGTGTTTTCGAGAGTCTTGATCTTCGCAAAACTCTTGTTTAAGAATTTAAAACAAAAATTATTATTTTGCCTAATTTATTAACTTCGTAAAATCTTCAAGGCACTCGGTTTTTTTTTTCGAGAAATACCAGAAATTGCGCGAGACTTCGCGTAGAATCGCGAATCTCGAACATATTGAAGATTCTTGAAGATCTTCGAAACTCTCGACTCGTCACTGTTCAGTCTCGGACTGGCCTAATGAACACAATGGAAAGGATTAACTCCATCTGCAAAAGGGAGATAACGTTATGTCGAACGTTTAAGTCTATTAGTATAGACGTAAAGACACATTCTCGAGGAATAGAATTGGGAGTATTTCACTTTGGTTTTCTGCAGCAAAATAATCAATTCCAGCTGTAAAAGGGCAAAAAACTAGCAAAATAATGAACTTGATGTAAAAAAGGGAGATAGCGGAAAGAAATCATAAAAAAGAAATGGAATAAATTTAGAAATTGTCAACTACAACGCTTTTTTGCAGAAATAAAACATGACACGTATACACGCACTAATGATTTTCTATAGATATAGATATAGAATATACTATAGTATAGTTAAAATTCTAATCAGAAGCCTTTATACGTGCTGACGACAGTTTCCGATCAGAATCTGATCATCTTTCTGATTAAAACATGGGATCTGCCGTTTATATTCTAATTTGTTTTAAAAGAAAGTTATTTATAGTCGGTTTTCACAAAGGAAATTTAGAAGTGTAAGCACTTTTTATAATACATCCAAGCTAATGATTTTCTAGTAAAGTTAAAATTCTAATCGCAGAAGCCTTTATACGTACTGACGACAGTTTTTCCGATCAGAATATGATCAACTTCCTGATTAAAACGTGGGATGTGCCCTTTATATTATTATTGGCGAAGTGACGCCGGATTGTAGCAGTCCAGAATATATAGATCCGACATTACCATAGCAGCGCTTATGCTGATTTATTCACTAATTGATCTCACGCGCAAGCGCTGATCCCTCAAATTTTCATCAGATTCTTGGTCAACAACCTACTGATTTCTCCTGCAAAATTATAACGAAGCGATGATAAAATATAGTGTCTATAATCTACCAAAGACGCGGTGCAAAAACGCAATAAACAGCTCCTTAATATTCTCGGTTGGCTCCCTCGACGTGCAATATCCTACGCGTGTGCAAATGCTCATCAAGCCCAAAGAGCCGGCGCGGATTCTCCTTCTTTGACGATCGCTTGTGCGTGCAAGTTTCGCGACTCGACGAGATGAAGATTAGCCGCTGAGTGAGCTCCCGCGCCTACGAGCGCCGGCGAGTTTGCGCGTGCATATATTCCCCGCTATCTCGGTCTATCCCGTGTAATGCATTTCGGAGAGGAGGCGAGGCTGCAGGGTAGCTGGCGAACCGCAACCAACTATCCAGCCAGCCGAGGCTCCCCCCTACCCCTCAACCATCCCTCCGCCCGTCACCATCTAACCGACACAAGCGGCCAAAATTTACTCTCTCGTGCACTTAGACAATTGCGTTTATCCTCCTATACCTACGCGGCGAACACTTTCCCTTTAACGCTTAGCCCTGTGTGTGCGTATATATATATATAACGCGCACGTCCGAGCGGACGCTAATTTACGTCGACTGACCTGCAAAAGCACTTACAGCACTTGCGCGTCGGTGCAGTTATGTGGAGCAGTCAACACGAGAGTATCGGGGCAACCCCCATCCCCGTCCGAGTGTCGCTTCTGCGAAGGTATTTTCATTCACGCGTCCCTCACCGGCGCAAAGGACATTTTCACACGTGCTGTCGCTGGTACATTTACGAGATAATATACTGTTGAGGCGGGAGGAGAGGGGGGGGGGGGGGGTGGGTAACACGACGCATACGCGCGGGCCACAGCACAAAGTGGGCGAATTCTCTCAATTTCAGCGGCGGGGATGTTTGCCCCGGGCACGTCGAGATCTTCGATAGTCCCATCTCGCTCGGCCTCCCTCCTCGAATCCCGACGTCGCGTAGCATGACAAGCGCCAGCAGGATGCCTTCCTGCCTCTCGCAACCGCAGAGAGGATAATGACCACATTTCACGCGTTTCGCACGAGACGGGGGCGCGCCGTGCATGGCCCGAAAACAGAAGGCAGCCCGCCGTAACCGGAGAGCGCCTTTTTCCATGGGACTCGGATTTCCTCCCCCCATCCCCCCCCCCTTCTGGGGCTTGTCTGGCTCGCGACGTTCTACATCGATCGACTGCACTCTCGGCCTTGGCGTATCGACTGTCCTCGAGCGGTTCTCTCGCTCTCACTTCCGCCCGAGTGAAGTCCACGGGCAAATCGCGCCTTTTGCTGGTTCAAAGGTGAGAGCGCCACGCGCACGGGCCAGTTAACCTTTGGAGGGCCGGCGTTTTAGAAATATCGTATGAGAGCTTGTTATATTTATGCACCGAGAGGTCAAAGTCTTCTACGATGAGTGCAATGCTTTTGACGTTGAATAAGTTAATAAGTCAGTTATTCAACTTTGCGCGGTAGAAATGAGTTCTGATTGCAGTAGTGTTATTTTAATGGAATATAATATAAAATCCCTTGTTGGTTGCAAAACTCAATATTCGCAAATATGAAATTTATGTATTTCTAAATAAACAATGAAGTGCTCAGTGGCTAAGTGTGGCAGAGACTTTTGCAAGGTAATGACACTTTTTTGCTACGACCGTGACTCTATCGAGTGTCTTGCATTGTTTATTATTTATGTTTAAAAAGGGCAGTAATACTCGTATAAATAAATAACTTAGAAAGATTATTGTACTTAAAGTTAGTGTTTAGGAATGGTATTTGAATTTGAATTATATCTTCCGCGATGCGGAGTGCGCTACTGTCAATTTTTTAGTGTACTGTTGTGTGAAAAACATTTATTAACAAGTTTCATTTAAATGAAAGCATTTGAATTTTTACATTTCAGTATTACTTTATACAAAAATTATATATATATATAGTAATACTGTAATGTAACACTTGTTAATAAATATTTTTCTCCTATAGAGTGAAATAACAGAGAATATTTCAAATGACTAGACCAATATTACATATGTGAAAACCAACTATTCACGTCATTCAAACAAAGCCAATATTTGTTATATAAAATAAAAATTCAATTAAAACACGTAACACATTCACCCGCATCACTTCACGCTAATAAATTACGTTCACTACAATAAAATAAATTATATACGACGCAATAAATAAATAACATTTATTATTCTGTTTGTCCTATAGGTGAGTGAATTATTCGAGATCAAGAAGATGCTTTCTCAAAGCTGCAGTTTAAACTTATTTAGTAGGTAAAGAGTTCCAAAGCTGAGCATTTCTGACTTGAAAGGATTATCCAGTTTCAGAGGTATACTGATATTTTTTTAATTTCACCCATAGTGATAGTTATGGCGGTTTTGAACGATGATAAGCATATACACTGAGAAAAATAGGTTACAAAAAAAAAATTATTGTTTTAAAATAGTAAAAATTTTATTATACTCAGAAATAAATAAAATAAAATTGAAATATTAAATTTGACTAAACTCTTTTCTCAATGTGGTAAAAAAGTCCCTTAGATCGAATGGGTCGTCTCGTTACTAGAAGCAATTACACTGAAAAAAAATTTGGTAATTTTCATTAAATATTTACTTCAATAGTATTTGTTAAATATTTCTTTGAATCAACTAAATATTTCTTTATTGTTTCTAAATAAATTTAGTAGTTTCAAAAAAATAATTACTTGATTCAACGAAATATTTAACAAGTACTATTTAAATAAATATTTACTTAAAATTACCAAATTTTTCTCTCAGTGTAATAATTTTTCTTCATCTACTATTTTCAGTGCATAAATTAAGAGCCATATCGATGCTTTAATATATGCCTAATTATTTGACCATTAAATTCTGCAATGTTTATAGTTAGTAGAAATACCGCCCTCATCAAGGTCTAATTTAGTAGGTACCAAACGCTTGACTCATTAAACATCGTTACCTCACATTCGCAGATCCGGATGTTGGTGAGTCAGCTCGCGACGCCGGCCCTCTAAAGGTCAATTGGGAGAAAGTTCACGTGGCCTCTCGCCTAGAGCATATCTAATTTCATTATAAGCGCATCGCCAGCAGGTTGAGGAGGGATCGGCCAATCACGAACAAAAACTTCAATCGTCCGTATAAATCGCTGAGAGTCACTGGCGCGCGCCTCGTACCCGCGACATTGGTAATTCCAGATTGATGGGTTCTCCATTCAAACGTCCCTTCTCTCTTATTCCATCGCTGGGCTCCGGGGTGGCGGTCCATTTAATGCCTCGTAACAATTCATTGCGGCGTCGACTACGGTGTCGTCGTTAAAAGTCGTGGAAAACACGCGGGGCTCCACTGCGGTCGAAACTTAAGGGGGTAGTAGGGTCCCGACGGGAAAAAATCATATCATTTTTGCGATTTTTTTTTGACGCAACGGTAAGAGT
>JAWWEN010047933.1:0-11767 GCA_035582955.1 Sycophila texana
TAAGTACTTTTACGTTAAAATCTGAAGATCGAAAAATTTTGGCGACACAAGGCTTTCTCTATGAGAAAGCAAAAATAAAAAAAAAATAAAAGAAACGTATAGGACACGTCGCGCATACGATATAGGCCACATCGACAGCAGCATTATTTTTCAACCATACTGCAACAACCCCGTCAACTAACGCATCTCTCTTTCTCTCTCCCCACGGACGCATCCATCCCCCGTCATCAGCAGCCTACCAGCAGTGGACCACCGATGCGCGAGGCTCCGTCGCGATTGCCGAGGCGTGAGAAGAGGGGCTCATCGCCGCCGCGCGAAAATAATAATGCGGCGCACAACTACAGCCACGGACGCAGCCAACGAGTCGTCAACGAGTTGGCAGCGCAATTTCACCACGACTCCCGGAGACCGCCGCTGCCACGGCAGGGTGCTCACCCGTAGGAGCGCCCCGGCCGGACTGGTCCCGGGCTTACCAACGAAGACTAGCATCTGGTGAAGCTCGGCTTCTCAGCTGATCGCATTCGAGGTATTCGCTTAGTGCGCTTATCTCGGAAATTCACTTTTTTTTTTACAAAGACTCGCAGATAACCGGTGATTTACCGCATTATTCGCCTCCAATTGCCGACTGACATAAGTGCAAAGTTGCTGACCTTTCGAGTTTCGAGTTTGTACATATACTGCTGTAAAAAAAAAACTTAAGGTTTACCTTAGGCGAAGGTCTGTTAAATTCAAATATGCAATAAGATAAAAAAAAAAAAGAAAAAGCGAACAATCCGCAAAAGCGCGTAGCTAAGGACTCGCGGGAAAATAATTAAACTTCTTGGAATTGTAACGTTCGTTGCACGCTGCTGCCTTGTGCTCGCAAACCGCAACGGTGCACTCGGCCCAAAGCCGCGTAAAATTCTAAAATAGACCTAACAGTGTGATACTAAATATAGGCATAAAGTAATAATGTGGGTAGGTGTTGACTGTAAATGATAACTTGGCGCGCACCGAGAGCGAAGCAATTTCACCACTTCCTTTAAAAGCCTATAATTTTCACCGCGCACATTTCGCGCGAGAAACTTGCACGCTCCAGCCGCAAATTATCGATCACCACTCACCAGCAAGTGAAAACAGGCGCACACGTCTGTGGGTGTGCACGCGCGCCGAGTTACCGATCACCGCGCGCGCCGTTCAAAAAAAAAAAAGAAAAAAAAAAAGAAAAAAGTATGCATCGCCCCGGCCGCGTGTCATAGCAGAGGCGCGGCGCTTGCGATGCGCGATGCCCACGACGGCGCTGCAGCGTGGGCTGCTGGCGGTGAGCCTGGCGGCGGCCCTGGTGCTGCTGTGTACGCTGGCGCGCCGCCGCCTGGTGGAGCACGAGGAGGCGACGCGCGCCCGCCGCGACTTCCTCGCCGGCCTGCTGGCGAACGTGAGCGAGGGCCTGGACCGGGTCGAGGCCGGCCTTGACGAGATAACCAAGCGCGCCGCCGCCGCGAAGCTGCGCCTCGGTCAGCTGGCCACCGCCAGGAGTCAGCGGATACTCGCCTGCGCCGCGCTCAGGGAGCGCGCCAGGCGACGCCCGCTGACGGGTGATCTTGCAGGATAGGGGTAAACGGTACACTGTTAAAAAAAGCATTAAATTTAATGTAAATTAATGCATGTACAATTCAGTTCATGTAAGTACATTAAATTAAATTTAATTCATTTACATCAAACTTAATAAAAATTACATTTTTGTCCTCAGGCCGCAAAATGAATTTTTGCGCCCCGTACAGAGAAAACAAGGTATTCATTTTGCGTCCTGAGGGCAAAAAAATAGTATATGCACCTCGGCAGGAAACAAAGAATGCCTCCGATCGCATGAAAATTATCGTACGAGGCGAAGCCGAGGGCATTCTTTATTTTCCTTCCCGGCCTAGGTGCATAATGTACTATTAATTTACTTTAATTTTTACATTAATTTACATGAAATTTAATGTAAATTACATTAAATTTAATATAAATTAATGTAAAAATTAATGTAAATTAAGGTCATTAACATTAAGTATAATGTAATTTAATTAAATTTAATGTACGTACATGAAATAAATGTTCAGTACCATGCATTTATTTACATTAAATTTAACTATTTCAACAGTATACAGTTCTTGGCCAAGGTATAGTTTATTGGCAGTGATTGTCTGCATTTCCATGAGCTTGTATACCTATATGCCAATCACTATCTTCCTGCGTGAAAATATTATATGAGATTTCAGGTGAGATTTTCGCACATGAGATCTCATATGAGATCTTATACGAGATCTCAAATATGTATGTGAGTTCTCGTGAGTTCTCATATGAGATTTCATATGAGGACTGACGTACATACACGATCTCATGTGAGATCTCATGTGCGAAAATCTCATATGAGATCTTATGTGAAAAAATCTCATATGAGATCTCACTATAATATTTTCACACGGGTTAGCCAGGCTAATCACTATATTTTTCGTCTGCTTAAGTGGCCAATCACTGTATGGTTTACCCCTATTCCTAACTTATTCAAAGTGAGTTTTACTTGTTCGTATTGAAAGGACGCGATCTGCGGCTAAAACACTTCGGCAAGATCGTATTCGCTCCGTGCAAGAGAACAGTGCTGCCCTAATTTTTATGGATTTTC
Organism: Sycophila texana; assembly: GCA_035582955.1. Taxonomy (NCBI): domain Eukaryota; kingdom Metazoa; phylum Arthropoda; class Insecta; order Hymenoptera; family Eurytomidae; genus Sycophila; species Sycophila texana. The sequence continues at coordinate 2,645 of JAWWEN010047933.1, forward strand.
CATGTTAAATCTATTATGGAGTGAAGTCAGTAAAAATTTGGACTTTCCATAAGAGTACGTGTTAAAGTCACGCACGGAGTGAATAGGACATTGCGCATATTGTATTATAGGATTACACGGTGGCCAGTGTTATTTCATCGAACATTACTACTATCTCTCTGGAAATATGAATAAGTGAAATTTTACGTGAAATAAGTGACTATTAACTTATTTTTTTGTTGAGTGATAGTCTTTACTATAAAGCGAGATCGCACTGGAAAAATCGGCATAACAGTGCGAGTGTTTCATTTTACTATAAAATTTTGTTAAACGGTGATCTGTGCGGTAATTTCTAGTTTCTTTTCGTTTTAATATAAAAGCAACACGCATTCAATAAATTTTACGTAAAATTTTGTTTGATAAGAGAAAAAATATGAAATTGTTATTTTTACTGTGTTCATTGATTCCCACAATCTGAATAAGTGAAAATCACTAATTCGATTTAAGACTATAAGAGAGAAAATTTGCTTGAAGTATATAAATTAGGGAAAAAATGTCGTAATTGTGAGACCGTTAGCCAAGCTATAAATTTTCAGAGAAAATCACCCTATTTTTTACGAGACATCCACTAAATTTTATTAACAATTTCCATTACAGTATACCCGCGACGATTTTCCGGTATGTTTAAGTGTAAATATTTTGTCGCACAGACAGAGGAATTTTAGCGTACTCAGTGAATAATTGAGATCCGCGAGATTTTAGCGAAACATGACTTTGATTCATTGCGCATTATAGCGCTAGTTAGCGGATTTATCAGAAGCACGTGATTGACCAAGTTGAGGCGGTTCATTTGCATGAGAGATTTGAATATTTGAATTTATGAGGAAAACAAGCTTACACAAGTAAATGGCTGCTAACTATGTGAGCTGTGAACGTAAGTTGAGTTACGTTGTTTCACAAATAATTATAGCAATTACCTTTTCGTTTGGTAATTTAATAGTCTAACTGCAAGTCTGATTTTTAATAATTATTTTTATTGTAATACTTCGTAAATTCTTAGCGATTTTTTATAGGTGCATCTATATACATTTTTTAAGGCTTTCCTTTATGAAAATAAAAAGACTTATAAAGCAATAAACCCACGAAAATAATGTTATATTATGTTATTTGTATATTAATATATGTAACGTTAGGTGCTGCGACTATCGTTCCTGAATTAGGAAATTAGGAATTGCCTATATTAGTCAGTTGCCAAAGAATTTATAGCTATTAGTATAGGAGTTTAAATGATTCTTTTACTACGATTATTGAAATATTTTGCCAAATGATTTCATTGTTTTTGTAAAAGCCGTTTGTTGATAACAAGATTGTTTCTTCTGGGCTAAGAGTTTTTTAGCGTGAACAGTATTATCATTATTTAGAGAAATAATAGGAGCACTTGAGACAAGTTCACAACGAATTGGAATTATTTACAGAATAAATGAATTAATACCTTGAACTGGCCAAATATACAATTTATTAATAATTAATTACTGATTGGTAAAGCGTGGAATTTTTAGAATAAAATTTTTATAATTAATATAGTTCGTAATTATATATAGTGTATACTAAATGTTTAGCGACAAAAATTGAAACTTTTTTTATAAATAATATTAAATTTAAATGAGTAATTTAAATTAAATTGAAAGAAAAATAGTGGAGTGGCATTTTGTACTATTATTGTATGGCAATATCATTGCTACGGAATTTCAATTTTGATATTTAATTTATCTCAAATGATTCTTAACTCATTTTAAACAATTTTACACGTTTCTAAAATACATTATTTTGAAAAACTGAAGCTGTCTAAAATCTGTAAATAAATAATAATTGAAGTGTATCTGTAAAAGAAAAAAAGGTATATAACGACTGGATATATTAGAGAGCCTTATACCCTAAGAAAAAAGTCACATGATCATTACGTGATTATCACGCGATGAAAATTAAATTTTTTAGATTTACAGTAAATGTTGAAGGAAACCATAGTAAATCTTGCAATAAACAATTGCAATTTTTCAAATAATGTCAATCTTCGAGACCATTAAAATTGGCTATTATATGCAATGTTATAAGTAGAGAATTTTTTCCGTGCACGTTTTTATTCTCGATTAACGAGCACGCAATAGAATAGCCAGTACGAAGAGCAAACGAGTACAACTCGCGAGCGGATTAATATCGGGAAGCGCAGCAATGCACGGGAACAATTAAACGTCTGTGAAACAAACGTAACCGGAATTTAATTGTAAGGAAAAAAAACCAACGCGAATCACTGAAAGTGTGACGACGATAAAGATTGTAAAAAAAACGAAAAAAAAACTATAAAACGAGCAAAATCATTTAAGTGGTCAAAAAGTGTAATGAAGTATTTATTTTTCCACTGTGAAATTGTGAGTGAGCGAGATTGCATGTTGAATTCGAAGCGAGAAAAATGATTATACGGAGATTAACCAGACAATCGTGCAAAGAAAGAGGCAGAGTTTTATTTTCACCTATATAACTATTCTGAAGTTTATATGAAAGCAGAGAGGAGAAGGAGGGACGATCCACTTCTCAAGAGTTTAGGCGTCAACCTTGAAAGAAACTGAATATACCTAAATACCTGTAATAATTAATAATTGTAATACAAACGAAATGGACGTAATTTTTCCGAGGGCACAATTTGAGTATTTTTCATGAAAATATAAATTCACATAATATTTGTCTTAGAGACGATCTAAAGTTCACTATGAATATTATATCACGCTAACTGTAATTAGCTAAAGCAAAAACTCCTGTTATTGTAGATTGAACCTTTTATCACACTTCTTCAGACGTTTAAGTCTGCTGACCATTGTGTAGTGATAATAGACATGTTGACTCTTGTTTGAATCGATATTTATGTAAAACGTAACAAATAAATAATACATGTACAATAAAGTTACAATCCTATGTTGCATATATACTTATTTAAATCCTCTGTTTTCAGATATATTTAGATAACTTATTATAGTTACAATAAAAGACTTAATTAATCTCTCACATTATATTATTACTATTATTACATTTTCTTACTTCATGCTATATTATGAGCTTAAAAGATTTAAGATTTCACTATATTTTATTATTATTATAGGCTTTAAATTTTATTATAGACTTAAAAGTATATCAATCTTTTCAAGAAAAGTTATATTATTTTTATGAAATTTAAAAAATATAATGTTAATAAATATTGTTAAAAAATGACATACATTTTCTTAAAATTAGGTAGGAAATTAACACAAAAAATGAAAAAATCAAAATAACATCAACAATCAAAATTAAAAAAAAAATTAAAATAATTTCTCTACCATAATAATGATTTATTTATTCCATTTTAGTTTAAAATTAATTACCAGTTCTTGAAAAATAAAATAATCTGACTGCATTAAGATAAACAAACATCAATTTTTTAAAATTAAATAAGTATACAATTTGTGATGCAAGCTAAATAACATATATTTTGCCATTTTCTTGCTTTGGTCTCTTTCATATATTTCTATGTACTATAATTATTTCTGGTGACAAAAAAATCTCTACGGCGAACATTATTGACCTGGATTTTGCGATTACAAAAAGCGCACAAATTATAGAGTTATTAAATATATTGTAGCTTCCAGTATTACTTTTTAAGCATAATTTATTTTACAAAGTACCGACTTACATGTGTGATTTGCAAAAATAGTGCAGTTTAATTAAAATGTAAATGTAAATATTAGTTTTAAGTTAGTCTTTTAAAAAATTTTACTATTAAGAATGGCTAGCGATATCACTGCAACTAGAAACCTTTAGTAGAGTATTATTAATAGTTATTTAAGGTACGTGTAGCCCATTATCAGACAGCGTGATGTTAGTTACGAATTGACGATATACCCTTACGAAAATATCCTGTAGAAAGTCTTATAAGAATAAATATCTTATAGGAATTCCTATAGCTTTTTCGCGCTAAAAAACCTATAGGATTTCCTACAGATTTTCCTACAGAATTTTTTATAGGAAAAAAATCATAAAAAAAAATTTTATAAGAAAACCTATAGGAAATTCTGTAGGACTTTTAGCACGAAAAAGCTGTAGGAATTCCTATGAGATTCCTATAGAATTCAAGGTTCCTATAATAGATTTTCTGTAGGCGTCCTATAGGGAGCCTATAGGCAATCCTATAGGATATTTTCGTAAGTGCTGCAACTATAAATATTGGAATGTTAACACTCGCCGAGCCTCTTCCATCCGAACAAACAAACTAAATTGCATCTGCTTTATTTTCATGAGCGAAACTCCCGTTTCTTAGCGGAATATTCCCCCGAAGATAATTAACCGCAATCATCCGGTATCTTGGCAGACAAAATCAACCGATACAAAAAAAAAGATGAAAGAAGAAAGGATAAGCATCCCAATTCCGTCTCTCTCGCGATCGCGCCAGCGAAATACTCATCGCGCAGCTTCCAAGGTCAATGGCACGCGGCACCCGGCGGCGGTACGTAACCAGACGTATAAGCCGAGCATCGAAGTGCCGCGGCTCGCCAGTTGATGCCAGACCGTCGCGCGCCCGAGTCGCGCCAAACCTTCTGAACTATCATGCCCGAGTGTAAGCCAAGTAAGTCGGAATCGAGTCCTTTTTCGCTGAGCCCGTGTTGTATCTTCAGGGGGGGGGGGAGGGGAGAATCGCAGTTTTCTTCGGAGGATCGTATACGAGGTTTTCAATGGTTGTCGACTAAAGTGATACCCATATAGTACAAACTGGAAGTGATATATATATATATACCCTCTAAAGTTGAATTAGTGAAAAACCACTAAAAATTAGTGAATTTCACTAATATATAGTGGAATTCACTAATTCAACTTTAGAGAGTATATATAGTCACCCGGTCGATGTCTGTTGCACGTTAAATGCAATTTGTCAACAGTATATAGCTGCACGCGGCTATTAACTACAGTGAAATTCGAGGACGAGGTTTGAAACCGATACCTCTATAAGGAAGAAAAAAAAAGCTACCGTGAAATTAAGAAATATACTAACATGTACGAACGCGTGATTGATAAACTTTGATACACTTTGGTACATTTTCATTGAAATTAATAAAATGAAAATCAATGAAACATAAAGAAAATTTTGTTACTACAGTTATGAATTTAAAAATTTCTACCGCTGAATGTACTTATCTCTTTAGAATGAATCACGAGGAAAAGCTCCGCGATAACTCCCTTTGTAGAGATGAATAACATAAGTCCGCTTGTTTTTACAAGTTTTACAAGTTTAAAAGTTAAAAATATCGTGAATTTATCTCAAAAAGATGCGAAAAATGAAGGCTATATAACGCAAATAGAACTGATAATTCATCGAATAATCATACTATTGTTGCAATCTTATTGTTGCAAATAAACATATTTTGGATTGCAGATCAATTTCCTTTTTTTTTTTTGAAAAGTGAAGGTTTAATGAAATGAATTATAATTCGACCAGCTAAAAACGCCGGAATTTTCGCTAAGTACTTAAAACTTTCTGTAACGATCTTTGTATATTAATTAATCTTTAAAAGTTTATATACTATTTGTCTGTTAATATTGCACTTTAAATTCCCCTGTAATTGAAAACCTGCTTTTATCATTTTATCTGTAGTTATCCGAAAATATTGCAAATCAAGCATGTGGATTTCGAAAGCAAACTAATTTTTGCCACGCACTGTATCGAGTAAACAAGTGTCCATAAATAAGAGCTTTTAAATTAAATTTCGTAAAGGTAAATACTTTCTCAATGGCCAGTACACATTGACATGATACTAAAGAAAAGGCAAGGTTGAGCAAAATATCTAATAAATCGCGCAAAATTGTTTGTATTAATTTCGTGTAATTGCGAATATGCTAAAGCAAACAAGATTACACAATGCCTCACAGAGTGGCATTCCTATCTGGACACGGGTGCGTTGACATTAGCGCTATAGGCTTATCGAACAGCTTGTATACTTATAATATATTAACAATTTTTTCTGCTAAAATCAATACTTTTCAAATTGAAGAGATAAATATGAAAAAAGATGCCGAAAGTCAACTTTAATTGCTTATTGTTAATTTAGCGCACATAAATATGGTTCTCTTTCCGATATTATTCTAATGAAAACTTTTTCCAACAATAAAATTGTTCTTTAGAATTTTTGCAGGAAAAAAAGCTAATTTGATTGGCCTATATATTGTTACATACTGCGTGCGCTATCCTTTGTCTCTACATAAAGCTTCTATCCACACAAGGCCCACGCATTTCGCTCGCTGAGCCTACCGTCTCGCTTATCAGTTAAAATCGTCTTGACAAAACTTAATTCGCAGATTAATGTACACTCCACGTGAACATATTCTGTAGTTGACATCACAATGAGAATTACTTGCTTAAATCTTACGGGAGATCTCATTTACAATTATAAAATTTAAATTTCCTTGATGTCTAACATTAATATACATCTTTTTAATTAACAATCATTGTTTTACATTGTAACAATGTAGTTTTCGACATTTAAAATAAGTTTATGTAAAAATTATATCACTTAAGTCATTTTCAATTTGATGTTTTTAAAAGTAATCTTTGTAAATTAAAAATGACAATTTTGTTCTTTTATTATTAATAAAACCGTAAATGATATAAAACCGCTTGCTAATTAATTCTGCACTAATTGCAAAGATTAGATGATTATATCCTGTCGAAAGTAATAACGGCTCATTTGTTCTTATTTGAAAAATAATGCAGTAAAGACAGAAAATTTCCGCTTAGGCAAAAAAACCGTTGCGCGTGCGATGTCAAACCGAGAGACATAAGGAAGTGAAAAAAGCCAGAGACGCGTATAAAAAAAAGAATATATGTGTGAATCCGCGGACTGCATAATTATACCACTGGGATACAAAAAATAATAAAAAAATTTGCGAGCACACCTACCGGCCAATTTTTTTTTTTTTTTTTTTATTCCTTAGGTGTCCCCTAACATGAAAAAAAATCGTGAACACGGATTATCGATTGTAAAACTTTTTTGCCGGTCATATATAAGGAATTATACAGAAAAAAAACGCGTTAGAGGGTTCAAAAAAATAAAAAAAAAATAATGTCGCACGCCTATTCCAAATTTTTTTCTTGTTCTATAGGTCATACAGTATACACAAAAAAAATGTTGAACACATCTTTTCGAAATATGCATTTTTTCTATCTTCAATTTAAGTTTTAAATATATGTACAACGGCAGTGCACAACGGTGAAACAAGAGATTAGATGCTCCTTGTTTTCTAGAGAGTGGATCTTGCGGTCCTGGATATCCGAGTCCGAAGGATGCAATGCTCCACGGACCACGTGAGAAAATTCTCTATGTCAACTGCATACACACCGATCCGCAAAAGCCCGACCTTTTAGCGACGGTGGACGTCGATCCTGCAAGTCCTACTTACTGTCAGGTGAGCTCAAAATGATATACGTTGGCTTCCTTTTATGCTGTCATTACTTGTTCTTCGTATCCTTTGTCACAAGCATTACTCTGAAAGTCCAAACGCGATAAATTACTATTGGAAGATTTAATTGCGACTAGCCGAAGCACGAATTGTGATTAAAAAATGTTTACGTAATGTCACTATTTTAAAAGAATGCCGTGTCCGTGTAGCGCTCTGAACGAGAACAAAAAGAATGTATAATTCAATAGATAATATTATAGATCGCAAATCAGGATTGTATAACAAATTTAAGGAACCAATTAATCTGCAAGTAATACTCAAAAAGAGATATTTTCTAACCGTTCAATTTTTCTTGTAACTATATAAAGGAATTGATATCATTTCAGTTTAATTATATCATTTCCAATAGGCAATTATTCATTCGTAAATTAAAATTTTTTTTAAATAAAAAGTTGCGGAGTCAACGGAGGTAAGAAACATCTGTATTAATGATGTGTGAAAAGTGTTAAACTTATTATATAACCATAAATAATATAATGATACATAACTGTATATTATTTAAATAACAAAAAATTGTGACGTATAGCTTGGTGCCATATCTTGAAATCTTTAGAACAACATGAATTTTTTTATCTTACCATATAACGAACAAAAATAAAGTTCGCGTAACGTTGCATCATTGAACGTGATGAATTAAAACTGTGCTAACGTAGACATACGCACGTAACTCTTAAAAACCGGACAATGCGTTTTCTGTTCTTTACATAAGTACTCGCTTTTCACTCTGCGAATTTTTTAAAAAACAAGAATGGACTTTAATCAAAAAGAAGTTTCTTAATATTTTGCACACTCAACTTTGTTTATCTAACGACAACGGGTGATATTTTATCGTAAAGCAGGTTTCGAATTTAAATTTTAAAGCATAAGATCTCTTGATATTCAGTCACTCGACATAATCAGGATTGCACTGGGAATATTGAATTCGGAATTAATTTAGCTGCGATACTCATTAACATTAACACACACCCACATACCCGTATGTACAGACATTTTTCAAAAATATAAAATGATCCAAAAATACTCAAAACGAACTTCTAACATGTTTTAAAAAAAAAAAATTTATTTGCTATTACACAGTTTCCTCAATCAGGAAACAAAAAATTATAGGTTCTTTTTTTTTCTCATGCGCCTTGGGCAGTAATCGTTCTAATCTATCGCTGCAATAAGCGTATATTACTTAACGCAATCCGACGATCGAGTTCACTTCGCGAAGCTCAATTAAGCAGAGATACCTCGCAGATAATTCACAAACTGAGAATGCGGGAGGTGGGCGACGAGCTTCATCACAGCGGTTGGAATATCTGCAGTAGCTGTCACGGACAGCCTGGGAAACGTGACACCCTCGTACTACCTTGCCTCATGTCGGACAGAATCTACTTCGTCGACGTGTCGAACGAGCGTGTGCCTACAATCAAAAAGGTATAAATGACTGTCTTTAAAAATTTCTATATTATAGTACATAAAAAAATGTTCACCCTATAATATATCTTCAATAAAGTTCACTTTATTGACCTCTGCAGAGGGAGTAAAAGTAATTTTTCACTACGCCCGCGTCGAAAGTACCACATTCCCTCCCTGCACCGTACGGAGAATGTAGCAATTTCGACACGG
>JAWWEN010047944.1:0-11764 GCA_035582955.1 Sycophila texana
CCCTGATTTTTTTCAAAAGATTTTACTTAATATTGTTTGAGTACGAGCGAGTTAAATGCAGCTACGCGCTCCGAAATGCGTGCCCCCCAAAATTGATACAGACTGCTAGAGGGCCACCTTAAATCATTAATTACTTAGTATTTAAAAATATCTTTGAAACTATTAATTTAACATTTACAGTGTAAGAAAGTATCCAAAGACGTACCTTCTCCTTCTAAGCGAGTAATTATAAATATAATTTGGATCTTCTCCTTCTTCATCAGACCAACTTTCCTCTTCACCAGCATCACCATCCTCATTGCACATAGCATCAATCACATCAGCACCCGTTCGCATATCGGTATCCATATTTTTGTCTGTCTGTTGATTCGTCATTTTTTGCAAATCTTCTTTCGTTCTTCTGTAAATGATAAACGTGATATGTAATTAAACTCTTAAAGTATACGCATTTTGATAAATACTTTCTGAAATTAAATTAATACCCATGTGACATGACGCTGTTGGCGTTGTCCATGGGAGATATGAGTCTATTAGCGTTGAGAATTTCATTGACTTTTCGGCCTAATGTTTCGAGGTGATCGTCATCGCTGCAATCCCTTAGTATCTCCGTATTGCCGTTAAGTCTGTTGTCATTGAGGGGCTCTGGGCTAGAGCAGGGACTCGTTCCTAAACGATGCTGATATTGCTGAGCTTCTGGATTATTGCCATTGTTCGGGCAGTCAAGAGCAGACTTAGGATAGAGGCGGTTCGTCGACACCTCAAAAATGTACCTTTCTTGGTTCGATGGACGGCGTTGTAATTGCGGTTGCTGCTGTGGCTGCTGCTGCTGCTGCTGCTGCTGCTGCTGTTGCTGTGGTTTTTGTTGCAGTAATTGTTGCTGCTGGTTCTTGTCGACTTTCGAGGGAGACTCAGAGTCCGTAGTGCAGGAAACTTCGGTCTGAGTCTGATTGTCCACTAAGCGACTGGCCGACAACTCGGCGGCCTACGAAAATGCAGATTATTAGATCGCGGTATAATTATTTTTATCAGTTATTTCACAAGTGCAATAATGTAAGTAGATAATTTACCTTTCTCTCTCGCTGTGGACTGGACCTTGGACTAGAACTGATACCGCACCCGGAACCAACTCGGCGATGTCGGTATTTTCGCTGCTTAAAACTACTGCTGCTTGGCACTACGACGGTCTCTGGTTTATTCGAGTCGTTCAATTGCGTGTAGAGGGTCGCCTTCGTCGGGCTCTGCGGTGAAACGGTTGGCGAGGGTGGTGACGTCGGGCTCGACGATGAAAAGTGAATTGTCGAGTTTCGTCGGCGATTCAAACGCTCCTGGCACTTCAATAGAGGATATACAATCCTCTTTTTACCCTGTTTGTGTCCAGTCTGTTGTTCTCTCCTTTTAAAAAATTAGTTAAAAATATTAATCCATTATTAAAAATAAAAATTGTCTAGCTTTTTAAAGTAGGCGCTTCGAAGCGAAATGTATCGCGCTTACTAATTCGTTCGTACAACAAATTTGCAAACCCTTTTAGTTATTAACATTTTTGAGTAATTAAATGCATTTATTCAATTGCGCAAAAACTCATTCAACGTGCACATATGCACCTACGCATCTCCGCGCCAATGACCTAATAATACCTGTACATAAAGGATTTCTGATCTCGATACCTCCATTTTTCAGCATTTGATTTACAATTTTTAGTATTGCAATTACTAACTTTAATTTTACATTTTTATTGTAATAATTTGTTTTCTTACTTCATAACGTCTCTTTCGCGTTGTTCGAGTTGCAGCAAAACTGCACTCAACTCCATGTATAGATTGTTGGTTCGTTCTAATTTGCGCTCGTAGTGTTCTCTAATGTCTTGAGCGTGTCGCAATTCGTCCTCGCGTCTACGAATCAAGTCTGCCTCAAAACGAGGACTACTCGAGTTGTCACTTTGAATTTGTTTCATGTGCTCTCTGATTTCATCTTTCCACGTTTGCTGCAAATAAAAGTTATTTTTATTTATTTATTTATTACCAGATACATTACATATGTAATCCTACAATCAAATCAGTTCAGATTTTTATTTTATCTCATCTACATGACTGAAAAAATAATAAAAAAAATGTTCTCTTACTTGACATCTAAAATACTCGTCCTGTGTAGTGCTTTCAAGTTCGACCGCAGCTATTTGCAAGTGCATCTCGATTTGTTTGAAAGATGGTCTGTTTCGTGGTTTGGCGGCCCAACATTGTTCGACCAGAAGCCTATAACCATTCGGGCAAGTCGTAGGTATTGGTAAACGGAGCGAGTTGTTTCCGACTCCGTACATGATCGCCGACGAGTCCACGTCTTTGTATGGAATTTCGCCGCTGAGAAGCTCCCACAATACCACACCATAAGACCTGTTTATAATATTTTTATTTTAATCCAATGCATTAAAATGTTTAAATTGCACTGTTATTACTGAAAAGTAAGATTATGATTTTACCAAATATCAACTTTCTCGGAACACGGTTCGTTTCTAATAATTTCAGGAGCCATCCACGCGACAGTACCAGCAAAAGTCATTCTGGTACTTTTTTCATTCCATTCGCGGCTGGTGCCAAAATCACTTATTTTTACAACTTCCTCACGTCCAATTAAAACGCTAAAAAGGTAGAAGTAGTATTAATATTGTACAATGTAAATGATAATCAAAGATATTATTATTTGAAATTGAAACCTACTTTGGACTTTTCAGATCTCTGTGAATTATTTTATGATCATGTAAGTACTTCATGCCAGCAGCAATTTGCCTGGACCAAGACGATAGACGTGGAGGGGGAACTGATTCCCCTGCTCTGAGTAAATCGTACAGTGGACCAGAGGGACAAAATTCCATGATAATACAATAGCATGGTGCCTGTGTGCACACTCCCCTAAAGGCAAATTTAAAAATAAACTTTTATTAAAGGAATTTATTCTTATTTTTGAGTTTATGTATGTCTGTTTACTCACTTGAATTGCACAATATTTGGATGATTAAGTTTTCGAAGATGTCGAATGTCAGTCTCACGTGGTTCTCTTACTTTCTTAACAGCTACAATTTCTTTCTTTAATTTTCCACTAAAAACAGCTCCTTGAGCACCGGATCCAAGCCAATGAAGTTCGCTGATATGTTCAAATGGAATTTCCCAATCATCAGCTGTAAGTAAGAGTAGAGTATTAATAACATTTTCTATATTAATTTCAGTGTAACTATAAATTAATTTCTCTTACTTTGATTCCCTTTGATTTTTTCACTAGATGTAACTTTATGCAAGAGATTATAAAATGGTTGTATGCATCCTGTGAACCAGGCAAAAGATCTCTGAGAATATTCGGTATCAGCTGCAACTGTTGCTTTGGTTGTCGATTCACTGGAGTCTGTATTGCTTTCTGAATTAAGATTACCGCATTCTGGCATTTGTACCCTATGAGGTACACCGATCACTGGGTCACCTGGTATATTATTCAGCTGTCCCAAATCCTCTTGAATGCATACCATACTGAAAACAAAAATAATATATCAATTATTATGCGACTGTATATTTAATAAAATGCAGTAAAATGTGTTTTCTAATATTTGTATTATTGTCTTATTAAGGAACATATATTTCGTGTTCACTTCAAATAGATATCTCTAAAGCTCATCATTCCTCCAAGAAAAGTTAGCTAAACTTTAATAACTAAACTCTTTCGCAATGATCATTCCACTGATTCAAATGCGACTTGTTAATCTTGAACCGGACAAAAACATTTACTCGGCAAGAAAAAAAAAAGTGCTTCTATCTCTATCCAGTTGCGCAGAAGCTTCGATGGCCCAACTAAGTATCGATTCACCACAGCACTGCTCCGCTCTCAACCCAATGCGATCTCTCAATATCCAACTCCATAAAGGAGGTGTAACAATCCTTAAAGGAGTTAAAAGCCTCGTTTTGGAGCACATCGTTTTACCTATCGACGATCTTCCCGTCGCCGCAGCGGCGCCCGTCCGCCTGATCCTCGGGCTTCCTGAGGAAGATTCGCGCCAGCACCATTCTACTACGCTTAACATATGGGCAGATCAAGCAGGAGCACGCGCTGCAATTGGCGCGCCTCGGGGACGACGCCACCGTTGCTGCCGTGAGCGAGCCCCCCACGGGCCAGGCCAGCCTCGCGAACCTTCGCACCGAGACTCCGCTCCGCCCGCGCCTGTCGGGGGAAATATTAACGCGAGCACCGAGCAACCGAGGAGCCCGAACTGAAGAGGCGCCGCGAGCGCACCGAGTCGCGATCGCGCTTCTTCTCGCGTTTTTTTTTTTTCTCTTTTTTTTTACTCTCTGCTTTTCTCGTGTGGCTGATGCGTGTTTACACGCGCGATCGGCCGTCTCTCTCTGGCGACGGAGGAGACACGTGGGTGCGACGGAGACACGAGAGTCGCGCGGGAGTGGGAAAGTGACGTGTGGGTATAATAGATATACATACAGCTATACAGGCGCAGGTAAGCTGAGTGATTCTAGCAAGGTGTTTGCCTCTATATTTGGGAAGAGAAAATAGCCAGCCTCTCATCCCGCGTGACGGGCTGGAAATTAGCGGGATCCGTTTGAGGTTATAAACGGATTCAAATAACGCGCTCATTGCCGTGATAGATTATATTATGTTTAAAATCCTACACTTACACATATTTACGAGATTGATGATTCCGAGGTCTAACTATACTGTTTACAATTTTCCAGTAGTTTACCTACTTTTTCTCCTAATTTCCCTGGCTTACGAGATTTTTAGCGACTTAGTGTGTATATTCTGAGTATATACACACAATCGCATGGATCGTATGATATAGATGCATGTGATGAACTTATAGCTATATATGTCGATATTTGACTGAGTAAAGTATCCGCGTGTGCACGAAAAATTGTGAGTATTAACGCGTCAAGTTTTTTTTTGTGTAACAACAATAAATGTGGGCCAACTTGCAATCGCCTTGAGTTGCGTAATTATATTGCGTTTACTTTGATTTACGGTATACGCGCGGACCAGACGCTTTGCGATCAGCGAGCCATTTAAAAACTTGTTTATCTCCAAAGGCTTTCGGAGCAGAAAGTTTAAATACCTGCACCTTTACGAATTAGGTTCATTCACTTGTTTAATTGCTAAGTAGATTTACGGTCGTGCTTTCATTGTATTTTTATGTAGTGGAAGTGTTTTTTAAACGTATTTTAAAAATAACAAATAAATTTATTTTTGTTAAATTATTATTATTTACTATCTTATTTATGTAAGAAATTTTAGTTATATGTATAGCTAAGATTCTACATGCATTTTTTTTGACTGTATGAAAATAAAATAGGTTAAGGTGTGCAGCATGACGCAATAATTAATGTATGTAAAAAGGCACAATTTGTATCCTACATGGCAGTGTTTCATATTAGCTTTTTATTGATGATTACGTATACTGTATGAAAATTTTCCTGAAAATTCAATATTTTTATTTAATTTAGTATTTATTTAAAACAAAATTAATTTAGTTTAGAAAATTTTTATTTTAAGATTTATTTTAATAGTTAATGGATAAAAGAGCGTAAATTTTGTATTAAGTAATATTTAAAAAAAAAAATGGTTATCTGCATTAATAAAACATGGTATATATACATTCGTTAATTTGAAATTTTTTACGTATAGATCCCAATTACATAAATTATCAAAAAATTATCGCTTTCTACTAGTACGTTCGTGTATATTATCGCAAATTTTATCATAAAAAAACACGTAAATAGTAGTTCCATTCACGGGAGTTACTGAAATAAATTAAAAAATATTGCACGTACTCATTGTCTACAATACAACGCAAAATATGCTGATTTTTATGCGTTCGAATTAATTAATAAATTAATCAAATTTAAATAATGGCTTTTTTATTATCACCAATAATTCACGTACTTATTATAATATGTAAGCTTTGACGGTAGCTGCATTTTATTTTATTTTTTATTGTTTTTGTTCATTTGCCAATAATCTACAATAACACCCCCCATATTTAAAAAATGTAAATGTTCGAAGTAATACATTATCGTAAAGTGTACTCTTGTTTATTACTAAATTTTATATTAAATAAATTACGAGATATATATGAGTGCTTAAATTCTTATACAATATTAAAAACACACGCAGAAGAATTGAAGTTATTTATAAATATACTACATACTTTACAGAATGACTTGCATAGTAATAGAACATAGTTTAATTTTTAGACGCTAAGTAAACTTTCAATGACAATCTTGAAAAATGTGGATATTGCATAAGTGCATTCCAAATATTTTATGCAAACATTGATGCGAGATATGTAAATAAAACTATTACGCAATCAGGAAGTTCTTGCTATACAAAAGATCGCGAAGTTGTTATTAACTTTTTATAGAAATTGTAGATATTCTGGAGCGTCCAGAAGACTTTGGCCATGTTTTTGCACATTGCGCGCCGATAATAGAGCAGATGAAAAACTTATCGCGAATTTAACCGTAACAGGCGGTTAGCGGCAAATTATTAAAATTTAATCATTAAAATTTATATTTATCCTCAAGTTTTGTTTCGTAAGTAAGATAATGTAACGATTTTTTTTTTAAGTTTAATTATAGTTTTTATTTATAAAAATATCTCTTTCTATGATCTCTTTTTTTCCATATCAGTGTTCAGTTAGTATACAAAGAAGATAAATACAAAATATGACATCTAATTCAGCAGTATTAATTTAAATTGTATAATGGAGAATTGATGATTATTTGCGCGAAGATTGAAAAGTTTCTTTTATCCAATTTTTCACTGCGCAGTGGTGTTATAAGCGTGTATAGTGTGAATACTGTGAAATATTGTTGTTAAAACCTCAAAACTAAAATTTATTTAATTGATGTACAGATAGGTGTAACATAATATATGTCACTCTGTGCAACAAAGAGTTAAAGTAGTTAGCATAGGTATTTTTTAAATTTTTTTTTGCCCATTTATGCAGCCCGGCAGGACGTGTTTAAATAGGAGGAAGCGCGCCCGACGGAGAGGGGCTGCCGTGGCGCGTGGACCCTGAAAAGACCAGAACAGACGCTCTAATCGGCGTTTGCTATTCCACGCCGGGCAGGTGTACGCCGCGGGCATCGTAGTTTCGCCTTTCTTTCGCCCATCGGCTTCCTCACCCTTCTCCTCTGTTCCCCCCCGTCCGATGCCCAGCGCGTTTCTAACCCGGCTCTTTTGTCCTTCTCCCGCGCCTTTGTTTCTCGCGCCTCTTTTTTGCTCGCTCGCACTCTCCCCGCACTTTCAGAAATCTCTTGCCAAATCGAGCCTGAAAAAACTTTTTCAAGCAGCGCCTCAATTGGGTCAATTTTTCCTTCTCTCGGGGGATATTTGCATTTTTCTATAATTTAGCGAAGTTTAATGAAGTTTAACGCTGACGATTTTGACTTTTACAGTGATTAAAATATAGTCGTGCATTACGTTAAAAATAGCAGATTTTTTTTCATTTTCATAACCGTTGTACAATCGATTTTTCGAGTTTAGATGTTATCGAACTCATTCCGAATTAAGTTTTATTAGTATAGTCTGTGCTATCTCAAAAAGATCTTAACTTCATTTTTTTACTGATAATGATAGTGAGTGATGTTACTGGTAATGATAAAATCAATAAATTTAATAGTATTCTCAATTAACAATTGCCCTCGAATTTAGAAAAAAAAAAATTCAATCAATTTATAGCTAAATTAAATGCCATCCCCCTCCTCTGTATAATCTCAATTAGATCCCGATATCCACCGAAAAATAAAATTTCACCGCATCGCAAGGTATATAACACTTGTAATGCACTGTCGCCTTTTATTTATCTCTCCCCTCGATTCGCACTCCCGTCTTTCCTTGTTCTCGGCCTCTCCCCACCGTCTGTCTTCGGACTACGCGATATCCTACGTGCACGACGCAACGGAGCGTTCGCTCGGATTTCCAGAGAAGGGATCAAGGACACGCAGGCGTAGCCGTCGAGCACCGGCTGCTTTTCGGATATATACCCGGTGTGTGTGTGTGCAGAAGCGCACCTCGCCTCGTGAATCCTCAATTATCGCGCCTTTTCTCCGCTTCTTTCGGCATCTTTCTATTTTCGTATTTTATTCTTTTTTTTTCCGTTCACTTCGTCGCCGAGCGACCCTCGACATCCATTCAGTCGTTTCGTTTAGTTTGCGGAATGAATTCGCGTGTTTCAGCTTCTCAAAGGTGGGAGGACATTTGCACGTGGAATCTCGTGTCGCTCGGTTAATTGATCAGGTTGAATGATCATTAAGAAAAAATTTCTAAATTACTTGAAATTTAATAGTATATTATGCTACTATATGGAAATAAAGAAAGAACGGTCCCAAATCACATGGAAATTGTCACCCGAGCCGAAGGTGAAGGTGACAAACATGTGATTTGAGGCATTCTCTCTTTTTTTCCGTAGTGGATATACGATTTTTTTACATATCCACACCGAAATTGCCAGTTTTTCATTCCCGCGCCGGGATAAAAATAGGCACTTTTGACGGGGGTATGTAAAAAATTAGATTATATTCTTCACACTATTATGAATGGCAATATATAAACAGGTTGCCTTTTTGTTCCAATAATTTATCTTAGTTTTGAAATAATAAAGAAAATATTTAAGCTGGCGGAATATATGGCCCCTCTAACTTATCAAATGATCAAATAATTGATGGAAGCAAGAATAATTAAATTATTTTTAAATATTATTTCTTAGGGGGCTTATATTTTCATAAATTCATTGTAGTTAAAGAATATTATCTGTAGGTGTACATACTTCTAAAAATTGAAATTTATTCTTTTCGGATATAACTTTACGAAGATAAATTTTAAAGGTCCACCGGTGGACCGCCTTAAGTGCATCCGGGATAAACTTTGCCCTTCCACACTTAGAAGGCACGAGGGAAGAGGAATAAAAGAAACGACAATCCTCGAGAGTGTGACACACTTTCGCGTCGCAGAGTCCCGAAATACGCGAGTCGCATCGGCGCAAGGTCAAGCTCTAATGCCAATGCGACGCGAGCGCGGGCATCCTTACCCCTTGGCGAAGGCGTCCGTCGGCGTGGCTGCCTGCAGGACGACGGCGGGTGCGGCCGGCTCCTCCTGACTCGGCGCGTAGTTCTCCGGCTGCCCCAGCGTTTCCGTCTCGGCCGGGGTGCGCATCGTTGCGTGTTACACCTCCTCCTCCTCCTCCTCCTCGCTCCGCCGCTGAAATCACAAAGCGGAACGGAATTCTTTAGGATTCGCATTTTTTTTTCGCTTTACTCCTGTTTATTCTTTGTTGTAGTCGCACGCTTTTTATTTGCAAAATGCGAAGGAGTTTTTTTTTTTTTTTAATTATAGCCTGAGAAAATGCGAGTGATCTACATATTTATGTGTATATTGTTTTTAGAAAAATGAGTGTACTTTCTATATAGTGTATATATTGTTTACGTCAATAAGAAATATTACAACTGTGATACGAAATATTGTGTTTAAGTTTAGTGAACATTGTTATTTACTTCCGTAAATATTCAGTAAAAATTTACGATTTTGGGCAATTAAGTTTACTTAGAAAGTCTTCTAAATTTGAATAAAAATTATTACAAAGTGCTTTCGAAAGTAGCTGATTAAGAAATGACGACGAATAAAAACCCTCTGTTAAGATAAAAATCGGACACGAGTTAATTACGCCTAAGGGGCAGTTTATTACGTGTAAAAAAATGAGTCGACGTTCATTAATGAGACACTTTTTTGTATAACAATTACAATATAGGCACTTGTTAATGGAATCACTTGGAATCCATTGTAAATGTCAAAATGGATATATTTTCAAATTCGTTTTATTATATAAAACAAAAGTTCTTATAAATAGTTCGATTATTCTTTAAAAAGAAATTCACTATTTTTGGAGCAACCATCATTCTCATAAACAAGTCATATAAATGCAGCAAGCAGTCCATACCGAGAAACCATGGCTCATTTTTTACCATAGCAGGGAGTTGTTAAAAATATATATGTCTGTTAGTGTGTAATACCTCCCTGCCAGTTCTTATAACCGCTTACGTCAGTATAAAGCTGCAGCCAATCGGAAATGAGAATCCCAAAGAAGCAATCGATCCGACCCAGATTATGCTGAGCGAAGTACGTGAGTAGGAGGAAAAGTCGGGAGAGGATATTAATTTTTCGTGCGAGGCATTCCAGACGTGCACAGCGGGTCGCCGGATGCGGTGGGACGGATGAAAGGAGAAAAATGCCCAAGAAGCTTTATGCACCGCGTCTTTATACCTTGGCATCGCGCTACGCCAGTGTTTTAATCATGAGAAAGGCAGGTCGACTGCGGCAGTCGAAAAATATCCTCGATGGCAGATTTTCTGCAGATCCAAAAAATTTTGCTATAATTATTGTAAATTTTGTAAAAAAATTATCGTAATTTTTCTAATAATATCAGTCTATGAGATTATTATAATTGCATTGCAATTTTTATAGTAGATATTTTCTTTCCGTGCAGAAAACCATTACTTTATAAAAAACGACGTGCTAAAAATTGCAATAGTTTAATTCTACAAAAAATTTATTATTATTATTATTTAGTTTCCTTTAAAATATATTATAAAATCTACAAGAACTGTAAGCAAGAAACTATTGCATTGTATCGATAATGGCAGCCTGTGAGAATATTAAAATGCACTATTGTAATTTTTAGTCGAACGTTTTTTATAATTACAGACGCAGCTACGTGACAGTCGTAGAAGAATTCGATTCCACTGAATATATAATATATCTTAAGATAGTAGACAGTTCGCATTAAAAATAAACACACACGCAGAAACAAATTATAAAAAACATACACAAAAGAATATACTTTACCGTTGCATTTTAATCGGGGAGCGCAGAAAAAGGACGAAATAAAAGGAGAAAGAGAAAAAAAAGGCTGTCCTTTCGGAATTTTGTTTTGAGAAAAAGGATAAGGATCTTTGAAAGGAAAGAAGGAGCGAAATCGCAAGGGGCAGGGATAAAAAAGAACTGCAAACATTTCGTCGCATGGTCTATCTGCGGTAAAAATAACCTCGATCCGCGGGCATTTTTACGATGTGAAAGTTAGCGAGACGGTGCAGTCCATGCAACGAGCGAGCCTCGGGCGCGAGTGCCAGCGCAAATGGGAGTATTTGCGGGATAAACCAAATTTACTTTTATTTTTTTCTTTTGTATTGACTCTTTAAGTATTGATAATGCAACGATAAAAACGTATAAATTATTTATACATTGTTATTTAAGTTTTACTGATTCCTTTTTTTTTACAAAGGAGCTAGTGAAAGGAGAATTTGTAGAAATTAATTAAATAAATCATTCTAATTGTAATTTTATTTATTTTGGTGTTATCGCAATAGCGAAGTTCGATAGTAATTTTTTCTTTTTATATAGTACTTTTAATAAAAAATCTATTTAATAATATTATTATAAGTGTCTGCTGCATACCTGTATTTTTTTTTATAAACAAATTCGGTGAGATTGTGGTGAACATTCTTAAAAACAAATATTTTAAACGGAAAACCCGGGATACGTAAAGATTTTACATTACTCAATTGTTAAAGATTTACTTTTATTTTATAGACATTTTTTTATTTACCTTATATTTCAAAGCCAAATTATAAATTGTATTAATTAATTAGGTAAATCGATAGATTGTAGTAACCTAAGTATTATAGACTATAAGAATATATTGTTAATTAATAAGTGTTCAAAATTG
>JAWWEN010047955.1:0-11762 GCA_035582955.1 Sycophila texana
TATATATATAAAGTACTGTTCACGCGATCGTTTCTCGAAGTGTATAAGACATTTTCGAAACGCAATTAAAATATTTCCAAAAATTAATCAATAAAAATATTCACCCTGTACAATTTCTTCTTCTGTATATAACGCTGATCCTTCAAGCCACACTGGCAAGTGTGCATCGGTACGAAAAAAAAAGACGAAAATATAAGCGAGCTCGCAGCGGCTGCTGGAGCGCATCGGAACGAGGTGTCGGTCGAGAGAGCGCCATTAATTACAGCGAGCTCGTTGGGATCCTCGTAAAAATCAAAGAGCGACATCTCGAGTGTTACGCGAGCCGAGATCAAACGGCGCGGCAAGATTCGCGCGTTATTACGCGTTCCGAATCCCGGGGCCGCGCTTGCTCTGATCTA
This sequence comes from Sycophila texana, assembly GCA_035582955.1. NCBI lineage: Eukaryota > Metazoa > Arthropoda > Insecta > Hymenoptera > Eurytomidae > Sycophila > Sycophila texana. The sequence goes on from JAWWEN010047955.1 coordinate 399, forward strand.
TCGTCGCGCCGGCGTCGTTAACGTTTGCCCGACTTCGCCGCCGTCTGAGGAGCGACTGCTCGTGTTACTTTCGCCGCTCTTATTAACGTTAACGAGCGTCACCCGCCGCGCGCTCGTGACGCCATGGACACGTCGTCGACGGGCGTCTGATGGGCGCGCGATTAGAATCGGAGATTCGGTCCGATCGACTCTCTCCTCGGCTCGAGCTTTCTTTCCACTGGAAACAGTACACTTTTTTCTTTTTAATCTAACGGGAAGTGTTTAATGATAGCTATATTTTTATTTTATGTACGTGATTTTATTTGATCGAAAGTTAAGAGTCAAATTTGAATGTCTGTATTTTTAATACTACAAGTATTCATTGTGATTCATGCCCTTTAGTGTTTTTTTTTTTATGCAGATGTTTAGTAAATTACAGATGTATTAGAATTTTTGGTGCTTAAAAAACTGTAAGAGTTTTATTAACATCATTCTATAATTTGCTTCTTTGATGATTACTATTAAAAAATTAAATTCACATCAAAATTTGTTCAATTTTCGCGCCATTTAACGGAAAATTTAGAGACTTTGCAATATACTGTCATTATTTCTTAAGAGAAGAAATTACTGGAATTAAGAAATTAAATTATACAATATTGATTAAAAAAAACGTTTGCAACAGTGAGCTTTTTAATTTCGTTCAGTTAAGAGAATACTTAAATTGATAATTTGTTCAAAAAATTTATCTATTAGAGATTTAGAAAAATGTACATTCAATTCTTTCTCTATAACATAAACAAGTTTTAAAAAACTAATAAAAATTAATATTCTCTTGGATTCTTCAAAGGTCAGGCATACTTAAAAATGATTTTAAATTAAGTAAAAATAAATAGTACAAAAATAAATCATACAAAAAGAAAACAATGTAAAAAATAATTTCTTCTTCATAATTCACAACCATATACTGAAGTTTCAACATATCTCCAGGAACTGAAGTGCACCCTAAATATACCTACATTTTAACAATACACATTTTCCATTCCTTACCGAATAAAAAAAATGCAGTCTCGGCATGCCTCACTTAAAATTCACTAAAAAAATGATTACCTCTAACTCTGCAATTTACAACTCCATTGGCCACATTGGGAAATCACTCCGTCCGTTCATCGTACCATCCTTCGGCGCGAAACTGCTCGCTTCCCATCGTCGAGGCAACCTCCGCGCCGTTCTAGGCGCGATGCAAACCGAGGCGAGGCGCGCGCGCGCGATTCTCGCATTGTTTACGAGAGAAACTTCTGACGCGCGGTGAATTATACGAGCCCGCGCTTCGAGGGACGCGCGGGCGTAAAAATTCTCACCCTATAGCCCCCGGTTTACGGCCCCGCCGTCCGTCGTCGGAGTCTTCCGAGGCAGGGCATCGATTGCGCGTAATTCTCAGTCGTGCTTTTGTTTAGCCAGTTTAAGATGAATTTTCAAGAGGGGAGTTTTTGAACAAGATTAAAAGAGAAGTTTTAGTATTTTAAGCGCAACTTTTAAGTTTTATCCGATTTACAACTTTTTGAATCGCCGAAAACTTAGTGACTTTCTGCTGGCAATACATAATTTTGCGTTAAGCCACTTTGTGAATTTTCTACTTAATACGTATTAGCAGTTTGCATCAGATAATTCGGTCCATTTAGATATTGCTGTTTTGCAGGGTACAAAAGTGGTGTGGTAAAATTTCAACTGCTATTTTATATACACTGGACTCATCAATTTAAAAAGATTCATTTTATTGATTAAACTTTGAAAATCTCATTCTATTTTAATACGAGAAAGAATCTCGTGAACTGAGAGAATTTTTGGAGTAGCTCGTCGAAAAAATCACGTGAAAAAATTTAATCGTGAAACGCTTTGCGATAGTAGAAATTTTCATAGGAAAATTACCATAATTTTTACATAAATCTTGCGTAGCTGGTCACGGCTGACAATTTTGTATAAAAATTACATAAATTTTTCCCAAATTTTACATAAATTACGGAGCTTAATTCCCTTAAAAAAATAACGGAGCTTATCCTGTAAAAATTTACACTGAGCTTTTCAAATAAAATTTTCAGCTCCGACCAAACATCTAAAATATTATACGAGAAGATAATTCTTTAGTTCACCAAATTTACTGCTCAAATAAAAAAAAAAAAAAGAAAGAAAAATTAAGTATAAACATCAAAAGTAACAGCCGAGGTCCTTTTGTAATTCCTTAAAGTTCTCTCCGTGCAAATTCTCAATTGCCACGGCGAACGTCGCTCTTCCGAGTAGCGAGTACGGATACTCTCATCTGCGTCTCAAAGTGACATCTATAAAGCTCCCTCCGCGAAAACGAAGGCAGACGCGAGGGGCGAGGAGAAAAAAGGGGAAGGAGCGCCGACGACTGCAGAAGTATGACAAACGAGACGGCAGCCGCGCGCCGCGCTCGGAGGAATCTCTCGCGCGTATACACGGGGGTCTATGAGGTGAACACGCGTCTCTCGCGGATATTACGCGGCGCCTTGCGTCTCGTCTGTCTACCGTGCGTCGAGCCTTTCGCCACTGCTCGCCGCATGCTCCATGCATTTTTCGCGATACTCTGTTTAGTCACCTCGTCGAGGAGATATCAGAGACTTCTGAAACGTTATTACAGCTTGAATACAGTTTGGCGCGGAGTTATTTGTGCGTTTGCAGTTTTTCTTTTTTCTTTTTAATGATTTTATATACTTTTTTATTTGTTTACTTTCTACTTTACTTTCTATTTTTACGAGCGAGCTTTCAATATTGAGCTTTTAATTTTTTTTGTTTACGTATTTGTAATATATCATCAAAATGAAAAGCATATTTTCCAATTGCTTATTTGCAAAAGTATAAAAGTTTTAATTTAAGAAATAAAATTTCATCCTCTGTTGAAAATGTGTAACATAATTATGAATTCGTGTGGAGTCATCATTTAATCTGAATTCTGAGGTACCAGTTGACGAAGGTGTATATTTTTTTCACGTAACCTACAGCTTATATAATTTTATATATTGCTTCCTTTTTAGGAACCTTTGTAATAGTATTTTTTTTTTCTTGTACTTGAGCTTAAAATTTTAATTTTGGACGTCAGTTTGGTCCTTTATGTATATTCATTATAAGTTAAAATTTTAATATTTAATTTAAAACTTTTATTTACTAAGTAAATCATTGGAAGAAATTACTACAACTATACCGTATCCCTTAATCCTCTTCCGTTGCTGTGTTATTATTCTATCATTTATTATTGTTTTTTTTTGTGCCTTATACATTTTTTATGCAGTTTATGCATTAAAAAAGAGCTATCGAATGAAATAAATTAATAAATAAATATAAATTTACGGGCAAATCTCTTTAATACTGAAAGAAATCGAGAGACAAAAAAATAATGAAATTATTATAAGTATAGTACAAAATTCATGAAAAACTTCTTATTATAACTACTAAATATCTTATTTATTTATTTTTAACAAAAATAAAGTTTTTCACAATCGCTTCTAGAATTTCTGAAATAACGTCGAGACACAATGTGCACACTACCTCCGTAGAACAAACGAACGCGTGCGGATGATCAAAAGCGCATCCGCAGCTAGACGCTTTCGGAGAAAAGCTTCGAGCGCGAGTTTCCTTTTCCGGTGCGGAAGGGAAAAAGAGAGAACGAGAGACGCAGCCGAAAAAAACTTTGGGCGAGTAACGATAGGTAAAATAGGAGGAGCTGGATTTCAAAGGAGAGGCGCGCACCCGTCGGTGTGTGTGTGCATCTTGTGAGAGCTGCTCGTTTCCTTCGCCGGAGGGGGGGTTCGAGGCTGAGGTAAACCGCAAAAGCTCTCCCGTAAACATTGGGGTTTCCCCCCGTGAGGGAGGGGGGACCACCTCCCACTCTTTCGCCCTCCGCGTCGTTTTCACTTTTCCAGCGCGGAGGCGCTCCCTTTTCTTTTTTACTATACTTCTCTTTTTTCTTTTGCAGTCGAGGAGGCGATTGTCTTTGCTCGAGCTTTTTCAAGCGTCCCTTCCTTTTTTCGCTCGCTCGAGGAAAATTAGAGGCTCGCTCGTACGAATTGAAGAGGCTGTTTAATTTCTTAAGAAATCAATGTAATTAAGGAGAACGAAAGTGAATTTAAATGCCTTGAGAAATTTTATATCACTCGAGTGGAAGTTACCGAGTACAGTCAGCCGCCTCCTCCTTCCGCACATATTATGTGTATATATGTATATATACATAAGAAATGAAAAATGTTGCTCCCTCCAGGCCGCCAGCTTTTTCCAGCCTCCCTCGCTAATTCCACGGCGGGAGTCGACCACCATGGAAAAGCGGCGCGTTTTTCAAACCCCCTTTGCCGCGGCGGCGAGACACTCACGCATCGCGTCTCCCACGCAGTCGCGTAAAAACGCAGAGGGGCTTTCTCGTCTGCGAAGCCCCATGATTGTCTCCCCGTGAAAATGCATCGGAGAGTCGCTCGCGCTATTTCGACGGGGGGCGTCCTTACTACTCGTCCTCGCTGTTTTCACGAGCTCCTGCACTCCGCCGACGACGTCGACCCTCCCTTGGTCCGTCGCGTACCTTTTTTTTTCGATCCTCCGTCTCCCCGTCTCGCTTTTTGCGTTTCACCGTTTTGCCTGTTCTCTCTTGCGGCTTTTTTTTTTAACGTGCCTGCGAAGCATTTGCATTGCGGCCAGACGGTAAAAGGGTGAGTCTGAATTGAAGGGCATAGCGCTTTCGCTTTTGCTTACGCAGAAGCACAATTATTTTCTTGTTTTTTTTTTTCTTTATTCTTTGCCTCGAGAGGTCGTCTCGATTTTTAATAGCCTTGGTTGTGTTTCTGGTTTCGTTTAAAAATATAGTTAGTATTTTATAAGTTGCAAAAATAACGAATTAAAGTATAAACATTTTTTGCCATTGTCTTTTAAAATATTAATAAATATTTATCTTCTGTAACATTAATCTTGATCAGCTGATCAGTTCGATATAGTTTAGAAAAATTTGAAGCTGCGGTTAGAGAATTTTGTTATTTTTATTATTATTTTGTGTGAAATAAAAATAATCTCATCGAAAGTTTTTTTTTTTTTTTTTTTTTATTTAAGCATATGAAGCCCGTACAGGCTTATGTCAGCATTACATTATAATTTTAAATAATATCGCATGTTGATTACAAAATTGATACCGTCTACAATAGTTAAATTTGAAAGTTACATTTTTTCAAAAAGTCGAGAACATACTGTAACGCTTCAATGTGCGGATCGATAAGGAGCATTTCGATGCACAGAGGTAACGGTAACTTAATTTTTCGTAAATTTTTTATAAGGGTCTCTCGGTGAGCCTGGAAAAGTGTACATTGCCATATTATGTGATTGAGGTTTTGAGGCTCTAAACCGCAAGTACACATTGGGCTGTTTATGACCTTGATTTTTGCTAATGACTCCGCCATACTGTAATGATCTGCTCTGGCTCTGTTTATGGAAACTATGACTTCTCTCGAGAGTTTTTTGGAAGAATACCAAGCTTTTTGCTTGCCGCTAAAATATTGGCTAAAATATTTTTTGCCTTTTACCTTGCCTTGAGAGATAATTGTTTCGTTTGAACGAGCAATCGCTGCTTTTTTTATGAGTTCGTATAGATCAGTGTATGGAAAGTTTCATCGAAAGTTTCGATATTACCAAATGAAATTTCATTAAATTAGCTTCACGCTATGAAATATTTTTTTACTTAAAAGTCAATAAAGTCTTTATTTTTTACTTATTTTGTCCACCCGCCTTGTCTCTTGAAAACCACCCACGAAGTGAGATCTCCGTCTTCGCAGCGCTAATGGCTCAACGAGTGACGTCATAAAAATTCACGGATTTTAAACGCCTGCATTAAAGAAGTTGAGATCGCACTCGTACGCGGGAGTGGGGGTACGAAACTTCGTAGCCCTTATCTGAGTCTTTATGGTCGAGCGGACTGCGACGACGGCGGAAAACTGGGCTAACGTCCCTCCTCTCCACGGCGAAGCTGCAAGACAACTTCGTATCTCCGTTTAAGGAGGGTCTCCCGGTGACTCTCGTGATTTTAAATTTCTTCTTTTCCATGAGCGCGCGACGTTCCTTCTTCTTCTTTTTTTTTCTGAGCGCGCGCGCGCGTTGAAATTTAACGGCCGGTGATAAAATTTTCAAAATCGGCGCGAAAAAAGTTGAGCAGTTTGGCTTCTTCGCGGGACTACGGTGGTGGGGCAAACTTTTCTGATACCGCCAAGAGCAAAATTATACAGGAGGGCAGAATGTGGGTGTTTATCTTCCAGAAGGATAAACGAACTTTCGCGGACGCGGCGTGTCTTGATGTTACTATATTACTAAAGAATTCTTGTGCTTTTTTTTCAAACTTTTTTTTTTATCTTGCACGAATTACAACGTTAACAATATTTGAAAAATGTGGTACTTGTAATCTAATTATGAGAAGTTATAATATGATAATATTATAAAAATCTCGAATTTATGATCTTGTATAAACAAACTAAAAAAATTACAATTTTTATTTTTTTTTTTTCAAATCATCCTAAGCAAATAAATTAAAGCTGTTGGATTTCTAATTATTATTATTATACTTAGTACATATAACTCTGTAATTGTAGGTCTCGTAAAGACAAAAGATATACTTGTCGCTTTTAATGTAAAGGACTAGTATTACATGTAGAACTAAAATTTTAATTTTCTTACAGTTTATCCTGTCTAAATAAACTAATTATATTAAATTTCCAATTATTTGTTATGTTTATATATTTATAAAAATTAAGAAATGACTTAAATTTAATTGAAATTTTACCCTAAAAAATGAATTATACTCAATACAAGATGCTCCTAGACGTTCCCTACATCACGTGATATTATATAGAAAAAGCTTCAGCATCTGTCTTTTTACATTCAATTATTGCCTTTTATTTCAACATCCGCACGCACCCCCTACAAGTATAATAAAATCCCGAGTAAAATCCAATTTTTTTGTCATCTTCGCGCAATTAATTAAGGATAAAAAAAAATGCCACTGTCCAACAATAAAATTTCATCAGAAGCCAACGGGCGAGAAGAAAGTTCTTTCTTTAAATGTGATTCCCCGAACTAATTTCAAAAGTTCCATCACACCAAGAAAACTCCGAGCGCTTCCACTCGCTTTGCGATATATCGCTTGGCTCGATTATTGCCCGGAGCAGCCTCGAACGCTAAAAAGAGGGCGCATCAAAGTGGAAGGAGCGCGAGCGACTGTAGGAGAGAGAGAAAGAGAGCAGCTGCACAGGAGATCCTCCAGGATCGCGCTCGGGGAACAACGGGAACTAATATAAAATTATTCTCGCGGCGTCGCTCGCGGAGCGGAGAGGCGCGGAATTGCGGCAGCCAGAGATTAATTCGTTTAGACTCGGCCGAGGGCGTCGAGACGCCGCTCGCTCTTCCGCTTGTGTCGCAGCCTGACGAGGAGATTGCGTCGGCAAAGTTACTAACTTTATGCTCCGCTTGTTTGGACTGGGCCGGAAGCGGCGCCCGACCCGCCCGCGCCCCTCGCCACCGGCAGCAGCCCCGGCAGCCGTTACCCGCGGAGAGCAGCCCCGGTCCCGGTGATTTGGCAGCGACTCGGTTGGCTGTCGCAAGGCGCGCCTAATGTTTGTCCGGTAATTTTAATCGAATTCGCGAGCTCCACGCCCACTTTTGCGGCTCCTTCTTATTTTATGCAAATGGGAATATCGGCGAGCGCGCCCTCCCTTGTGGATTCGCCGGTGATTTAGCTCGCGACTCTCCGTCTCTCTTTCTCCTACTTCTCTTTCTCTCGGAGTATTCGAGTTGATCTACGGAGGAGAGGAGCGTAATCGAATCGACGCATCTTGATGGAGTTTGGGTTTCGAGTAGCTAAGGATGATGGTTATGCAAAATTTGTGAGAGCGAGAGTCGGTTTGTTGTTCTTTCCTTGAATTGTTACGACTACCGTAAAAATCTTTTTTTTTTTTTATTCAAGCGGATGTATAATTTTGTGAAAGATATTAAATTTTTATGAATAAATCAGAATCATCTAGCAGAACCTTAAGGACAAATTCGTTAACTTTCTTTACTGGTATTATTAGAAAGGATCTTCAATTGCGTTCACCAACTACTATATCAGCAATTGCATGGAATGAACATATGAATGATGTTGATATATTTGATTCTAGTCTATATGTGGTCAAAACTATAATTAATGAATTAAGTAATTACTTATAAGCCATTTACCACCTAATGACTAATTGTTTAAATTTGTTTAGATTGTATTTAATGGGTTTGCCCGTAAATTGAACAAGTAAATAAATAAATAAATCGTTATATAATACAGAACGTCTGCTACTTAAAAAAGCAAAAAAACAAAAAGAAAGTTGTCTCTAAATATGAATAAGTAAAATAAATTTACTTCGATTAAGTGAATATACATTTATCACGTAGAACAAGTGTATATTCACTTATTCATAGTGAATTTCACTTATTCATATTTAGAGGGTTTTAATAAATTTTTGATAAATCTAAAATCACATTATTGACTGTAATTTTTTTCGTAGATTCATAATACAACTGTAAACACGTTAAAAAAAAAACAAGAATAGCTTTCTTAAACTTTGTTTATAAAAGACCTTTCAAATTAGAATTTGATCTCCAAAATATTATAAAATAAATATAATTCTACAGTCGAAGCAACTCTTCTAGAAAAAAAAAGGCAAACCACCTTTACAATCGAGAGAAAGAATTCTTTTGCAGCGAAGGTACATTTGATTCTCGCAAGCTTGGAGATGGCCATAGATAACAGTCTGGCCAAAGCCCTTACATTTTTCGTTCCCGCGAAACAGTTGCCAACTGGCCGCGGAAATTCTCATCAGATTCTGGGTCGCAAACTACTCCGAAACTGATGCCATCGAACCCCTGGAGTACAAGTCCGATGTCTCTTGCACGGCCGAAAGAAAAATAAAACTGTAAGTGCTCGCTCGGAAAGTACCGATTTCTACGTGGGCAAGCACTTCACCCCATTTGTTATACCTATAAATCAAAAGGAAATAACTTGTTTAATAGCACGAAGTGAGTTCTATTTTAAATGAAATTTCGCGTCATTTCTATTGTTAAAAGAAGAGTCCCGTAAATTTTCAAGAAGAATTGATAAAAAATTGTTAAAAAATAAAAGTGTAATGTGGAATTAAAAAAACAAATAATAATTTTTATTTTCATTGAATGAAACTTGTAATTTTTTGTAATATTTAAAATGAAATACGTTTAACGAACGGCCCACTATGTCCCCCTTTCCCCTACTCATTTCATAAACTTCAACAACGTCGCGAATTAAATCTTTCGCCATTTATAAACCAATACAACTGTTTTTTTAATAATCTCTTAATCACTTCATTGATCAATTTAAAAAAAATTTTACAACTTACAATTTTTTTCATTAATTTTACACAATACAATACAAAATTTTACAACCGCATACATACGTACAGCACGAAGTTTATTTGATAGGCTAGTAGTAAACGCAGCGGCACGCCAAGCGGTGCATCAGATCCGCGAAGCGAATCTCTCTCTGTTTCATTTCTCAGCGGCATTACCGTCATCATAATAATTTTACTCCCTCCCCGCGCGGCCCCTCGCGAGGATCCCGTACGCTTTAATACGAGAAAAGCTCGTGGCATTTATTAACGAGCGAGCGTAATTGAAAATCGGCTACCTGCGCTGCGATGCGGCGCGACGCCGAAAAATAAAAGTGGCGAGAAGGAGGCGCGGACGCGGAAAGGGGGCCGCGCGACGCGATGAGCTACGACGTACGCCGCGGCGAAGTTAGCGGCTTGGAGTCGGCCGCTTGACAAATCGTCGCCGGGTCGAGGCCCCGCTGCAATCTCCATTGCCGCGAAGTGCACACAATTCCTTCCGTCTTCCATCCAGTCGCTGAATTTCTCCCTTTGCCTCCTTTTCGCCGTCGGCACGAACTTCTTTTGCTTCTCGTTTTTTTTTTTATTTATTTTTTTTTTATTTTGTTGCTTTGTCCTTTTTCCTCTTTGCAGCTCGTACTTAGGCGCTGAGCGTAAGTACGTGTCGTGGAATTCGCTGTACTCGAGCTTTGATTTTTTTTTCTTTCTCATTTGAATGGTTTCGACGTAACGAGGAATGTCGAGTTTAATTTTTATTGCGGTAGATTGAAACTGTCTACTGCTTGCTGATGGAGCGATTCTACGAAGCAGTGAATTTTGATTTGAGCTGGGCTGAATGGGGAGTAAATTGACTGAATCGCTGGAAAGGCGATAGAAGCTGCTACAATTACGAGGAATGCATTTGTATTTCGTTCGTTACTGGAATAAATTTATCTTTCCGTAATAAATCCGAAGATTTTGCTTAGTATTGTTTGGTCTATTTTGCGATATTCTCGAAGTTTGCATACGCAGAAGAGTATTGAAGAATGATCGCGATTTCCAGGTATCCTAGTGTTACAGTCTCTTAGTTTGATTGATGATCCAAGTGTAGATCTTCGAATCAATGCCTAATGGAATATAATTTTTATTAAACTTTCAAGTTTTAATATTAGAGTTCACAGTTTTATTAGTAATAAATTTGCACCTCTGACTTTATTTTATATTCATTCTGAATCGGATTAAAAAATGTTGGAATAGTCTTCTACAATCGGATTTGGATATTGAAAATAACTTTTCTTGCTCCTTCAGTTGATAGTTATTAAGTTTGCACTGATAAAATTATTATTATACACACTTAGTTAAAAATTTTAGAGTTTGTGTTTTTCAAAATAATAAGCAAAATAATAAGTATACAAAATGTATGTTTCGCTCGAAACCATTCTCTTATACACAAAAATAGTGTTCCATTTAATTCTTTCCGATCAATTCTACTATAATACTAATTACTATAATGTTTACCCTGATAGAAATCGTCTACTTTTATCCCATAATGAGACAATATTTTTAACATTTTAGGCCATTTTCCTATTTTATGGCCATTTTACAAACTAGCTATTAAATGAGTCTAAAATGTTACCACAGTCCGTTAAAGTTTAATAAATAAAACCATCAGCATTTCCTCAAACAAAAAATTATCTCCCAAGAAAACAAAAAACAAGTTTCTTACATCCGCCCTAATTCATAAATCGTATAAACCCAAACAACGGAATTACGAATCGTCGATACACAAACAAGAAGGCAGGCAGGACTCAGAAACTGGTCCAGCAGCAGCGTATAGATGACCCAGTTCGATTTTTCTCTGAAACTTCTTCGACACTCGCCTTCAATGTCGATCCCACCGTCATCTGCTTTTCCCATTGTCGCCCTCGTCATATCACCCGGGCGCATCTTAATTACACGACAACAATGCACAAACAACAACCGGTAT
>JAWWEN010047966.1:0-11760 GCA_035582955.1 Sycophila texana
AACGACGGCGGAAAAATGCCGTTTTAGCATGCGCAAGCGTGCGTAAAAGGCACTTTTACGCACAGAGTTGCATAAAATAAATTTCACTCGCAAGAATGCAAAAAATGCATTTTACACACAACAATGCATAAAAATAAATTTCACTCGCAAGAATACAAAAAATGCATTTTACACACAAGAATGCATAAAAACACATTTTACTCACAAGAATGCGTAAAATTGCATTTAACACACAAGAATGCGTGAAAATTCATTTTACACACAAGAATGCTGCAACAACACATTGTATGCCAGTTTCTCAAGAAAAAAAATTGCATCAATTGACTGAAGCATCCATTGTTCTGGCCTCCAATGAGCGATCAGATCAGCTTTTCGCGGCGGAGTCTATAGTGACTCTCAGCAATTTTACATCGCGCATAAGTCGAGAGCACGAAACGAGTGCGTTATCGGTCCATTCCACGGGCGCCGGCGTTTGCAATTAATTCCGACGGAGCGTGTCGCGGATGCCGAGCGAGCGCCGGCGGAAACGAGTGCGCGTTATTGTCGGCTATACGGGCACGTCGATCGAGCGTCGATATTAATTAACCCGTGCTTTTATTGGTACCTTGGATTTATTTTCGAGTCGTGCGACGAGCTTTGACAGAGACAGGCTTTATGGCTTATGCCGCCGAGTGTTTTTTTTTAGTCCATTTATTCATTGGAATATTTCTGTGGTGATTTTGAAAAAGGGCACAAGCCACGAAATTTTCGAAACCGATCATAAATAAAGCGTCTTTAACATCTGGATTTTATCGGTTAATAAAAATATTCTATGAATCATTGGCGAGAATAATTATCATTTTTTTAATTGAGAGTTAAAACACTTTAAGCTTGTCTCATCGATATCATGATTATAATCAAAACGTCTAGAGCATTATAAAAATTACGTCTTCTTATATCGATCATAAAATCTGTTTTACAAATTATCTAAACGAAAATTGTTATTTATAGGTACAGACTGTTTTTCTAAATCTGAATGAAATATGCTTCTAGAAGGAGAGACATTTATTTCGTTGCAATTAACCCGCTTAGGTTAACCAGGTTAGTCGCAAGAAATGTAAGATTTTGTCTTAGAATACATGGAACTTTTCCTATGTACATTGACCTTTTAAATGCTCTAAGTAGCAGCCAAGGTATGAAGTTTCATTAACACACTTTAATAAGTATAATTTTTTCATGTTTTTAATTAACACTTGGGATATCCCTTAAATCAAAATGAGTTAAAACAAAAGCTTTTCTACAAAATTAAAACACATTCTGTAATGTGTTAAGATATGGAACAAAAAATTTAATTGCCGAGTAAAAATTTAAAATTAGTATGTCTTTAAAATGACTTAAATCGATATAAAATTTAAAACAATCTACAAAAAGCCTTGAAATTTTCAAGGAAGCTTAAAATAATTGATGTTAACATATGTACCAAATTTGCAATGGATCCGTAATACTGTTTAAAAGATACAACGGATTAACGAATACATATACATCCACACATGAATTTTTAAAAAAAAAAAAAAGTATTTTCGTAATCTCGAAGTCCAAAACATGAGCTTCAGCCTTATAAAACTAATTTTCCTTTCCTTTCATTTGCAATGGAAAGCAAATCAGATGAAACTAATCATTACAAGTCCGCTTTACTGGATAACCAATCATTATCGGCGAAACACAGCGTCAGAAACTCTAATCACCTCTGAGCTCGAAAAAGAAAAAAGAATCGCGAGTCTTTGACCTTTTAAGGTAAAAAAAAGGAAAGCTCCTGCACCTCGAGCCTGGCGAATGGCAACCCGAGACACTCGCGATCGCCGCCGCAACTGTAAAGCCGCTCGATCGACGTCGTCGCGCTCACCTTGACACGCTCGCGTGAGCGCGATCTCCGCTAGCGAGGCGCGTGGTATTTTTTTTTTTTTTTTTTTTAAGGGCGCGATCGAATCGCTCTTCTGGAATTTTCTGGGACTCGTCCTGTAGTTGCGCAATTACGCGGAGGATTTACTTTAGTCTTTATCGTTGCCCCGTTGGTGCCGTAAGTTTTGCGCAAATATTTTTTTTAATTAATATATTTTTTTTAATTTAGAGTTGCGCGCGCAGGCGAGGCTCGTTTATTTGCAATGTGTTTCGAAATTTTGGTTTTTTGCGATCGTTAGATCGAATGATGGAGAAGTCATTTATTTATTATTCAAAGTAGTTTAGAATGTTTGTAGTGCACTGTGCAACAGTTTATCTGATTAAGAATACGAGCGGATAATTATTCGAAATTTTTTTGTACAAGTAGGTTGTTTCTTATAAAGAATATTTTTTCAGATTATTATAAAAAAAAAAATGATTTTAACGAATGTTTTTTTGAATTATTGTATAGGAATTGGAGTGTACAGAAGTAGATTAATTTTTTTTTCTTTTTAATAAAAAGTAAACTTTTAAACCACTTTTTATTAATTTTCGACTAATGAAGAGAAGGCTTCTTTTATTATAAAATTGTCAAGAAATTGTTCTTACAAAGTATTTTTCTACTAAAATTGATTTTTCTGTAATAATAAACAAAAAATTATATTGAAAAATAAATAAAAATAAATGAATTACTTCTTTATAACAATTACAGTTATTTACGTTCGTTAAATAATTCACACAATCAGATAAATTTGCAATTGACTTACCAATCGATGGGCTCGATTGACATTGAAATTACGGGCTCGGAGGAATCTGAGAAGATAGTCGTCGTCCATTCTATGTGGCATGCATTCTCCCCGTTCTACAATAAAAGAGTCAATTTCAACGTTTAAGCCTTTACAAAAGATAACAATATATTTCGAGTCCCCTCAATAAGACATTGTTCGGATCAATTTGCCTTGACGAAGGTCGAGTATTTTACACTGAATTTACCTTTAATATTTATATAATATAAAACACAAAATTATTTTTTTAACTACTAAATGGTGTGTAAATATTTAAATGCCAGTATTGAAATTTATTGTTAAAGTATTTGGTAAATAATAATAAATTTTAGAAACTTGTTATTTTTGTTTATTTATTTCGAAGTTTTTTAAACTTTTTATTACTTTCTCAGCGAAAAATAAAAAGAAATGTAATATTGACATCTGCACTGTGACTAAGTTTGATCGCAATCCAATTGAACCGAGGAGGGGTGCAATCAGTTTAATTAAACAATTTCAATTGCGTTTACGTTGGGTCGTAGCAAACAAGCAATATTTATCCGTAGAAATTCATTACTGATCCAACCAAACAATCTATACCTGCAAATAAAAAAATAACTATTTTTATACTTTGTCGAAAATTTCTATTCAGTACATAAAATAACTGATTAATTTAATTTAACAAAATTGGTAAATCCATAGAAAGATTCTACTTATAATTAAAAAAAAAAGATTATTTTTGTTTTATTATTAAACTTTTATTATTCTTTAATTTCAATTAAATTACTGTACAATTAGTAGAGAAAAAAATCAGTTAATAATGAAAAACACTGATAAATATTTTATAAAAATTTTCAAGAACGAGACTTTCTTGATAACATTCATTCACTTTGAAATTTTCGAATTTTTAATTTAAAGTCTTTGTAGGGTATAAGATTAATGGAGTTTTAATAAATATTCTTTCGTAAAAAAATTCTTCGAACTTATTAAGCGCGAAAGATGCATTCTGCTTTCAAAAGTAAATATTAGCCAAGTTCTCCTTTGCCATGAATAATATTTTCCAGCTGAACGGAAGTTATATAGTTACATAATTATTCTCGTCGGTTATTCATAATATTGTGAATTTAATGCCGCTATTGTATTGACGGGCTCGCGAGTTTAATGAAGCAATAAATAATAGTTTCATGACTTCGAAAGCGTTATTTTCACTCCTCTCGAAATAAATTGAATACTTCCGACAATACGATCGCGAAGCATTCCATTTGCCAAAATAACGTTTTCCTTAATTATTTAATACTTGATTAAAAATTTTGTGTCTTAACGTTAGCGTTATTTATATTTCATGGTTAACAAAAAAATATAACAAAATAAATTCAAGTAAAAACAAATAAACATATTTATTTAGTATAATTAAATTAAAACGGACTAAATTATGTTTGGTTATAGTTATGTTCATTGCATTAGTAGAAGGCCTGGATTAAGAAAATACGAGATCCACTCAAGTTGCTGACTTCTACGAACGAGCACCGAGTGTAATTAACTTACAATTAATCTGCAATGAGTCATGTCAGTGTCTGCTAGCGTCCTACATTTATAAAATTGTGCAAACTTGTTCTAACAGTTTATTCTCAAAATAAAAGTTAATGCTATTTTTAATTAATTTAGCCATTTAAAACCTGTACATTTAAATATAAATATTTTAACACATTTAGAAAAATTAATTTTAAAAATTGTATACATTTTTATTTTGCATTATTTTACAGTATTAGAGAAGATAGAATTTTTTTGAAAATGTCACTCGTACTTCAGTGCATATTTTTTTCTTATATATTGTACTTTTCAATGTTACTGCTACGTACCAAGAACAAACTCATTGCAACAGGGTAAAATATATTTTTCGAATAAATCAGTATATTATTTTATGGTCTAACAAATAAATACTTTTCAGAATTGGCTAACAGTGACACCAACGTCGATACTATCAAATCAAACTAAAAAATAAATTTGTCTGACAGGATCTGCACTTCATCTACTGAATGTTGATTTGACTATATTATACAGACATAATCTTACTACTAATCACAAGACTACCTAAAAACCAATTAAATCGATAATACATTAGCTTTACTGTTTTCTACACTCACCAATTAGTCACAATAAAGTTCATTAGATAAAAGACACTTTCCCAAACTGAAATTTTGCAATCCCAAATTTTCCAAGCATGTAACGACCTCGTAAATATCACAATCAACTAAAATAATCCTCTCTTTATAAAAAAAACTATGGCAGGATATTGTAAGCATTTTCAAACACGAATTGATTGGTTAAATTATAGAATAATTATTGAATGTTTAAATTTTCTAATTATTTAGCAATTTATTTCAAATAAGCGTGTTAATAACAAATAAACGACGTTGTCATGTCATATTCTAACTTCAAAATTGTAAGACACGACGTGCACACTAGTAAACTAAATACATTTTGCTACTAACCTAAAAACATTTTGCCAGTAACTCAAAAACATTTAGCTAGTAACTTAAAAACATTTTGCTAGTAACCTAAAAACTTTTCTAGTAAACTAAAATCGTTTTGCTAGTAAACTAAAACATTTTGCTAGTAAACTAAAAACATTTTCTAGTAAACTAAAAATGGTTTGCTAGTAACCTAAAAACGTTTTGCTAGTAAACTAAAAAGCCTTTGATAGTAACCGAAAAAATTTTTTCTAGTAAACTAAAACATTTTGCTAGTAAACTAAAAACATTTTCTAGTAAACTAAAAATGGTTTGCTAGTAACCTAAGAACGTTTTGCTAGTAAACTAAAAATCCTTTGATAGTAACCGAAAAAATTTTTTCTAGTAAACTAAAAATGTTTTGCTAGTAAACTAAAACCTTTTGCTAGTAACCTAAAAACATTTTTTTAGTAAACTAAAAACCTTTTGCTAGTAAACTAAAAACCTTTTGCTAGTAACCTAAAAACATTTTTCTAGTAAACTAAAAACATTTTGCTAGTAACCTAAAAACGTTTTTCTAGTAAACTAACCCTGTTGCTAGTAAACTAAAAACATTTTGCTAGTAACCTAAAAACGTTTTTCTAGTAAACTAACCCTGTTGCTAGTAAACTAAAAACATTTTGCTAGTAAACTAAACAAAAATTACTTAGTTCAACGAACTCACCGTAAATCATCTCCCTGAGCTCGTGCACGGTCTGGCACTTGACCTCGTCGGTCTCGCCGAGCTCGCGCCTGGCGTACTCCATGACCTCGTCGGGTATGTAGTCGAGGTCGAGGGAGAGCTCCTCGTCGTCGGGTACGCCCGACTGGGCGGTGAGCTCCTTGGGCTCCGGCATCGCGTCGCCGGGCGAGTCCTCGCAGCAGCCGCTGTCTACGCGCTCGCGCGCCCCACCGGCGACCGGCTCCTTCTCCGCGCTGCCCTTAACGATCAGACGATCCTCGCCCAGGCCTGGCGCATCCTTACCCTCTAGAGACTTCTCCTGCTGCAACGGTAAACAAAAAGTTTACGATCGGAGAACTGAGATCGGTATTGTGATCGGCTCATTAGGGCGGTCTGGAATCTGTTACCGATTTTTGTGATCGGTAAGGTTGCTGTGGGCTGTTTGAGTACCAGTTATGTTCTTTTAAAAAATTACCTTACACAAATGAATTTCAAATGTTAAAAATTTAAAAAAAGATAATGGTTTGAAAGATTATTTGATTTCAAAATAAAATAAGGGGAACCTAAAGATTCTAGACCTATTCTATCCAAAGATTTATTTTTTTATTTGAATTTTAGTATTCCTGCAACCTGCAGGTGCAAAACTCAATGGATCTTAGTAGGCATTGCAAAGAATGAAGCTGTTGACCTTGATACTAATACGCTCTAAGTGAACATCAGAACGTAGCGATAATGGAGAAGATATCCGAGAAAACAGATTGAATTCCACTCGCTCGACGTTAAATTTGTTTGCACAACATTCCGCAATTATTTAATCCCACGATAATGAAATTTCTCATCGCGCATGTGATTTGTCGAACTTCAGTCGCAGTTACCTCGGTAACTACCGACCATGCATTTTCGCTTCACCGACGAACAAGCGCACGCTTTATTCGAATGTCCAGATGAAGTGTACCGGAATTTTCGCGTAATTACCGATCGTCAAGTCTTCCCGTTCGTACGAACTATTCTACGATCCTTTTCCCGAGTACTTTGTTAGACGGACATCGTTAAAAAAAAAATTTTGAAAAAAGTTAGAAAGTCATTGTTTATTAATGGCGAGTCTTGGTACTTTTTCATCTTGAGCGAGTATCGCGTGTAATTGAAAAGGAACGTAAAGTGTGTTAACTCTTAAACATTTGTATAAGTACAACGCCCAGAGTAAAGGAGGAAAATGACGAAGAAACATTTTTTTCGACCTTGAAAATATTAATTTACAAAGACTATAAAGACCACGCACCGACGCGTTTCCCCTGGAGGTCGAAAAAAAGGGCAAATAAGGTGGATTTTTAAAGTCTCCTCTCTGAAATCGAATAAAAAAGAGAGAAAAGAACGTTGACCCAATTGCCCAACAGAGAAAAAGTCGCGGGAACGTATTTATCCGCATTTACATAACACGTAATAACAAACTGTGGGATAAAGCGAAGGGGATTGTTGACAATTACACGTTTAACGATATGATGAATGAGACTTTACATTTAAACAATAAGCACTCGTGTATTATGGTGGTATAGAGTACTGGTGGATCATAATGATTAATTTTATTTCGTAATGATTTATTCGTATGGCTACTTTGTATTTGAGCAATGACGGAAAACTCGTTTTAAATCAAGCCTAGATGCAGTTATCGAAGTGTTTTTCAAGGACGCACATTTCAATAGTATGTACAGGAGTTTTATTGCACACTCTTCACGGCTCTTAGCGATTGAAAATTTACATACTTTAAAAATATTTAAATGAAGTTTTTACATTTCAAGTAATAAAGTGGTATGATGAATTATTTTGCAACGCCATTCTCAATTCAATTATTTTTTTTCGTATCCTTTTCTTTTTACTATTCACGCTACGTAATTCACTATCCATTCTGTTCTTCTCAAGTTTTCAATAATAACAAAAAAATGTACAAACCTATATTTTTTCAAATACTTATAAATTAGTCAACAAAAATAATGAATAAAAAAAAACTGTGACTACACTTTTTGTTCACGCTTTCAAACCATTCTTTTTCAAACTAACGAGCAACAAACAAGTTGTCAAAGTTAAATAATAAAAAAAAAATGCAAAAACCGATTTTTGTTCAAACACCTGAGAGATTAGTCAACAAAAACAATGAATAACAAAAAAAAAACTGTATCACCTTTTGTCCACGTTATCAAACAATTAATTTTCAAATTAATACACAATGAAGACAAAAGAGACAAAGTAAAGTTCGATGACTAAAAAGCAAGTAGTCCACAATATATACCCAGCAACTGATCTCCACGAATCCGCGAAAAAAGTCCATTCCCCAGCTGGATCATGCTTTAGAGGATATTGCGTTATGACATTCGCGCTCACCGCCAATTTCTTCACTTTCACGCAACTATTCGTTACAAAATTACCGTACTTCATTCGACCCGCGCACCACAAAATCCCCCACCTCGGCCCAAACACCACGAATCCACAGAAAGAATAAAAAAAAAACACACGCACCAGCACCAAAGAAAAAAAGCACGTCACCCAAGCACCGCGAGAGGTTAAACCATCCCACGAAACAAAGGAAAGGCATAGTCCAGCGAAAAAAGCCGGCTGTCCGCAGCCGAGCGGAACGATATCGTCGAGTATATTTAAGGCACACTAACTAAAATTTCCCAAGAAAAAAAATAAATGAGGCGCGGCTTTCAGATCCGAAACCTTAGGTACGCGCGAACATAAAAGAGAAAGAGAAATAAAAGGGGAGGAAAACCTCATACACGCTCCGGCGTCCGTTCTGGTTCATCCTCCCTCCGTCAGGGGGGGGGAGAATCGTCGAACGGGGGGTCAGTCCTGGTCGCGAGCTGCGCTCGGGCGAGTGCAGCGAGCCGGGAGTCGGTGATGCAACTGAGCGCTACGAAATATCGCGCGCCTTAGGAGCCGCGATCGGCCTCTTACTCGGAGGCCGCGTGCCTAACTCGCGCTCGCGGGAGCGACGGAGAAAAAGAGACAGAGAGAGAGAGGAGGCGAGGCCGTTTCGACGTTGTACAGTCTCGAGGCTGGGCCTGTTAGTCAGCGGATGTTATGCGGCGCCGACACCGAGGGACTGCCGATCGTTGCGCTCGATACCGATTTTTTTTTCGCTTCTACGGAGGTGCGCGATTTAAGAGATGCTGGGGGTACTTTATTGAGAGGATGTACACCCGGTGATAGTTGATTCTGTTGGGATTTTTTGTGAAAATGCAACGTTTGCTTGAAAATCTGTAGATGCTAGACAAGGATGGCAAAACTATGCATCCTTGCCGGGCGCTTAGAAATTTTCAAGCAATGTTGCATTATGGGGAGGTAGGAGAAGTACAGAAGTTGTAAATCTGGAAAATTATGGAGGAGCTCGTTTAAGAGATATTAGGTGTACTTTATTGGAGAGGATGTTGAAAGATCGGAGATAGGGGGAGTCGCGAAGGCTCGTGAGGTTGTAATCGGCAAAATTTGTGGAGAAGTCCATCCGAAAGAATTTCACCTTAATATACAGGGTTCTTAGGAATGCAGAATATGTAACTGCAGCATGAAATTTACGCGTCTTTTGAGAAGCTTAAATCTTTAATTGAATTGCTGATTAATTAAATTATGGTGTCATAATACCACTGGTAAAGCAATTATCACCTTCAATTGACCAGAAAGCGGTTGATTTCCTGATGATTGGTAAAAATTATGATCATCGTCTGATAAAAAATACTAGAAAAGATTTTCTAGCCAAATTTTAATTTGCTTTTTTACTCTGGATTTAGTACAGTTTAGTTTTTATATTTTTCTAAATTTATATTATTTATGTAATTAAGTTATAAATTGATCAACGATGTCGTTCTTTTCTAATGTGCACAATGAGGTCTCGATAAAAACCTTTATTACGTAAAATAACATAATCACTTCGTGAATATCAATACTACTTAATGAGATGTTCAAATTCAAGTACCTGTCATCGATGTAGCTGATATTTTTTATGACAAATTAGAAGATGTACATATTAATTCAAGTACAATTTTTATAAGTGGAAATATTTTCCATGTTCAAACTGCAATTTACAGAAAAATTATTTTCTGCAACGAGTTGAGAGTCTTTATTAGGCTAAAGCCTAATAAGCTTTAGCTTTCTCACTAGGAATATTTACATTCAATGAATCCAAATCGTCCAATTCAGAGTTTTATTGAGGATAATGGATCCTTCCGGATGAAGGTATGATCAGGAAAGTACATGATTACTAGATGTTATCGAAAAACTTCTCGTTTGACTATTCAATAAACATAAAAAATGTGTCACTCATTGGATAAATTACGCGCAGAAACTTTACTAATGATAGAGTAGAAAAAACTTATGTATTTTAATATATGCATTATACCTCTTCGTCATAAACAAAAACCATTTAGCAATAATCAGTCCTTAAAATGAATCAGTTATGAATAAAACTCACTGATAAAAGTAAAGTAAATATTCATGTAATTTTTAAAAGTCATAAGAATGAGAAATGATGAAGAGAAAGAATACGTCAGCCAAATTATGAGTAATAAAGAAGATTCAAAAAATAAATAAACTGAGATTTTGTTAAAGAAAAAAAACAAAAAGATTTTTCATCAAAACTTTTTATCTTTACGTCACTTTTTAACAAGTTCGTTAAAATAAATTTTGCATTAAATTCATGCCTTCTCCTTGAAGACTGCGAATATCAAAATACGATCTGCAGGGACCCTCGATAAACTTTTTTTTTTTAAATTATTTCAAGTCAACCCGACTTTAATTTAGTGGCAGTTTTGAAGGTGAATGACTTTAAATTCGTGTATCCTTTCGCTGCAGTCGCAGGTTTTTACAGCCCTGAGGGATCAGCTTAATTTACTTTTATGGAGGAGATGCTTTTTCCCAATTTTTTTTTTTGTCATTCCACGCGAAAAAAAATTTATGTCAACATACAAAGCTGTGATTTATCTTAACGATAAAACATAACTAATGAAGCTTTTTCAAGCAGTTGACAAAACACGATTAATTCTATCTCCATGTTATTTTCAGAGATATCACGTGACGGTATTATTCCATCATAAATATATGCAACGTAATAAATAAATTATATTTCTAATCTTCGACCGTTTTATTTAACATGTATAACGTCCAGTAGAAATAATAAATCTATATATTAGGACAATTCTCATGAATTTTCATGCATTGAAAATTAATTTTCTCTCTGTATAAAGCTTCTTACATCAATTATATCAAGCATAAAAAATCTACAAGTGCAAAAAGAAAATCGCCTGGTTGGTTGTACTATCAGTTTGAGCCTGATCGGGTCATCGGAGTGGCCAGAAACGGAAAAAAAGCAAAGTAAAAAGTAAAACCTCCTTAACGGAGAATCGATTGCAGCTGAAACGGAACGTCGAAGGCGACGGCTTTTTTAAAACTCATCTTCGATTCAAAGCGCGAATTGTCATTCGAGTGCCCGTCACGCAACGACTTTTTTTTCTCTCCCATACCTTTTTACCTCACGCGTCTTCACTTTATTGCTGTAATTTTGTCGGCGCCTTGACTGTTTTTTTTTTTTTGCCTGCCATTCAAACCGAACGAAAAAGTTCATGACAAGCCAAAGAAGAGAAAAATACGAGGTAGCAATATGGAAATGCGATCGAAGCCCATCAAGGCTACCTTTGTTTAAAGACAGCTTCGTATACTTTTTTCGGAGCCCTGCAAAAACATACACGCTCACACCACACTCTCACTGTCGTACACGTACTCATACACACGCACGAACACAGACTTACGGACACGCACAAGTATGTAAATTCTCACAATCCACACACGCACACGCGCGCGCGCACACACACACACACACACACACACACACACACACACACACACACACACACACACACACACA
>JAWWEN010047977.1:0-11757 GCA_035582955.1 Sycophila texana
TACCGGAATGTGTCGTAAATGCAATTAGCGCACGGCAAATTGTTCATTTCCCGATAAAAACGACTGAAACGTGAAATGAAATCACGACGTTTTAAATACCAGCAGTAAAAGTAGCAATAATCTAATCTGCCGCACGCAAAGAAAAAGAATGCGCATCGCGATAAACCGTAACGACATTTTTGCAATTGCGCTGATTCAGTAACGAGCATATAGCTTGCAATCCGCTGTGCTATACAGCCGCCAAAGCTCGCCGACGGTCGACCGAGCGCCTCCGTCGTGCCTCCACATCACCGTTCGCATTGCCAGCAGCTAGATGGAGGCATACATAAAGAGAACTCGCGACTCATCGGTCAAGTCGCTCCCTGCATGCGACTCCGAACGGCCCGGCCTCCGCCGCTGATAATCGGCACCCCGCCGCCGCCCCTACCCACCGCTCCCTATTGATTTTCCTCCACCCATCCCGTCGCCCGTCGCGCCCTCGTCACTCGACCCCATCGCAGAGCGAGCCGCAATCACGGAAGGTACGTTTTTTTTCTCACATTCTAACATACATCTCATTCCTCGAATATTCTCCGTTAAGCCGCACATCCTCCGCGGAGCTTGCAAGTTCCACCCAAGTTAGAATGTAACGAAAGAGCCTCGACGCAGAGGAGTGAAGGAGGCCTATCGCGTGGGAGGGCATTAGAGGCGGCTCGTGGGAGGCTCGTCGAAAATACCACGGGAGCTTGCGCGCCCAGAAAGCTTCCGCCCGCTAAATATATAACTCCGGGCGAGAGCTTTTCGGCGTCGACGCATACTGCGTCCCTTAAAGCTTGAGCTCCGCGCGTCCGACGCGTCTTCGGCCAACGCAACAGCGGCCGTCAGTTTTAATCAGGCTTCGCCGACGGTGTGCTCTCACGTGCTTGCGGGGGGTCACGTGGGTGGCGGGCAGCAGTTCTCGTGCGCGCCGAGCGCGCGCACAACCCGGCCAACGCCGCGGCGCTTCGCCAGTCCGGCCTGTTGTGTCCGCCGTCGCGTAAGGACCGCACCGGAGAAGCGAGCTCTCGGCTTTACTGAGGATCGCGCGTTTAGTTTCGTCGCGGAGTGCAGGAGTGAATAGAGGATTTTATTAGAACGGAGCAACGTCGGAGTGTTAGTAACTGTTGATTTGGCGAGGATTTAGTGGAGCTTCAGGGAGGAAGAGAAGATACGTGATACCGAGGTGCTCGCGCGATGGTGAGTCTAGTCGACGCGAGGGTCATTTCGTAACTCTATAATATATATATAGCTCTTTTGATGGTTAAGGTGAAGGCTTGCAGACGACCCTTGGTTGCATGAATTTTTGGAATTTGAATTTTTTTTCTCCTTCATTATAAATTAATTATGGTTTTCCTGATTGCTAGGTGTTACCTTATAACGGAAAAATTACCGTATGCTATCTACCTAATTACACCGACGTTTTATTGGTCGAATATATGAATAATAATATAATTTATAAGCAATATGCGAATAGACTAATATTTTACGTGAATTTCATCATTCTCATTTTTTATTATATTTCGTGAGTATATAATAAGTCAATTGAATGACCGTATAGAATAAAAAAGATGTAACAAAGTATATAAAAAGATATAACCATGAAGTTCCCTTAATCGAGACTCGAGCACGTACTTCAAACTCAACAAAACAAGCGCGGACTCAAAATTTTTGTTCTCCCCCTCCTAAACGAGCGCAGATCCGAAAAAAAAAACATATACGGAAAGAAGAAAAGTATTTTTATAATCGCCTCGAAATACCTAACTTTCGGAGGTTCTAACATAAAAATCGCTCGACGATTAGCCGCGAGCCTCGAGCCACGAAGCTCGCGGCTGTAAGAATTGCGCTTCTCGCGCACCGCCGCACGAACAGCGATAAAAGAATCAATCCGCTCAATAATGCAGGCGAAGGTGTCATTCAGCGCAGCGCGTGCCTGTGCATACCTCGCGGCTCGAATGATCGATAATCTTCGCGCGCGTCCCTCACCCTTCCCGGAAATAAAAAAGAGCCCCCCTCCACGCGATTAAAAAAAGAAATCGTGAACTATTTTTAATGATAAAACGCTCGCGGTGTCGATAGGGAGGACTGGCTGGCGACCGGCCAGCCGACCTGCAGCTCGTAAGCAGCGCCTCAATCGTCGCTCGAGTGCGACGATTAAAGAGAAAGAGGCTAAAAGGTGCTAATGGCTGTTGTTTCACGAGACTTTTTTTTTGCGTCTTTCAGCGCGAGTGAGCGCCGCCGCTTCGGTTACATCAGGTCGCATCGGCGGAGGTAACTGCGCGCTTGCAGGCGATCGCGGAGATGAGCATACCAAAGCCCGATGGACGGCTGTCCGTTGGGGTGATGCCCAACGAGATTCTGGCCTCGCCCAGCTCGCAGCCGCTCATACAACAGGATCAACAGGTCGCTTGTTGTTTGAATACTTTTGCGCGGTTGTTGCACGATGCGTCGCTCGATGCATTCCGGGGATAGTTGCACGAGCTCCGATAAACGTTTTTATTTTCGTGGCCGCATCAATTTTTTTTCTAAACGACAATGATAACGGCTAACGAGTTCCTTTCATTCTTTTGGTTTCAGTTTATAAATTTCTTTTTAAAATTAAAATTAAAATTTACAAGAATTTCGTGAAAGTAGAGTAAAATTCGTGAATCCACTAAAAATCTGATCATTGATGCTCTCGAAAAATTTAATAAACTTGTGTGTAAATTGAGCAATTTTTGAAAAAAAAAAAAAAAAAAATAGGATGAAGAAACGTCGGACTGTCCATTGCTGACGCCGAGTCCACCGCCGACGCAATCAACGAATGCGATGGACGGAGTGCCGACGTATAAGTCGCATGGAGAGCCTCCCACTCCGTTGGATCAGACGCTGGGTAACTTCAATACCGAGGACGGCCTCGCCTTCCTCAACATTGTCAACAGCACCTGCAAGGCTATGCACGATGGTCAGTGTTCACAATTCACTTTTCTTGTATCTCGCTTTCGTTTTTATCAGCTTTGACGACCTTTTCCATTCGAACTATATGTTTTTGTCATCTTAAATTTTTTTTTTTTTTTTTTTGTTCAAGAGAGCGTGACTCTGGTCTTCCAAATTTAAGAAAACTTTTTATTTCTTCTTATTGAGGATAATACGAAAATAATTCTTCTATCGACAAAGAGCGAAAGAGAGATCCGCGGACATTTTTTTCATCGACCTCTCACGCGCTATCTGAGCCTTCGAACTTGAGTTTCTTTCCGTCTCATGTGGCCGTTCGGCGAAGTGCGTATAATTTAAAAATAGGAGGGAGTTCAAGTGCGATAATTAATGACTCGAGCGTACGCTGAAGTGGCAGAACTTTTTATATATCGTTTTACTTTACGCAGTATAAACTTTTATGGCCCGACTAAATGACGCTTCGCGTGATGAGTTTCATCGATTTGTCAATTGGACGCGTTGGCCGATTCTTTAATAGCGACCAATAACCGTTTCATTTGCTTTAATAAAAAGGCGCTCTCGCTAATTTTTTTTTTCTTTTTTTTTAATAACCAACGAGCTTGGGAGAACGACCGACTTAGAATCAGACGGCAGTCAATCATATTAGAGTTACTTAAGTTCCAAGTAACAAAACGAAATCATTTGTGCATTCTTTTTTTCGTCATGACCAAGTAATCCTCTTATATGAACGTATATATAAATTTTTCTTAAATGAAAAAAGTTGCTGTACAAAGTGTAGCGTTTTGGGCTACTTAATAACTGCAATTGTAATAAGTAATTACAACAAAAATTAAGTTAAAACGTATGACTTTAAAGGTTTCCTCTTTCTTGTATTTTATTTGACAATATGAGAATGAATGATTTACGTAACTTTTTGTTTCTAGAGAAATAAAAAACATCTTTCCCAAGTTTGCTCATTAGCAAACCATTGTTCATCCAGAAATTATGAAATTTTATTCTACTTTGCGTTCGATGAATTGTAAACCCAAAAGTTATACACTTACTCATTACGCACATTCTCAATTCTTTAAAAAAAAAATATTTTTTTTTTCAATTCGATTGAAAACTGCTTAAGAAGAAAAAAAAATGACTTTTCATGTTTCAAAGAGACCAAAGATAGCCAAATCAAATGATTTCATTTCTTAACGAAAACAAAAATCTAATCTTTTACAGAACCCAGTTCGCGAGACCCAATGGTGGAGACGAGCAGCAATAGCGGCAGCAGCAGCGACACGAACGAGCCTGTCTGCACGCAACTGCTCACTCAATTAAACACCGCGTACACACACTTAGCCCCGGATGCCCAGGCCCTGGTAAGTTTCCCCCGACACTCCGCTCCAATGTCCCGAAAATTGACATTTCGGATGAAAGCTCATCAGTTCGGAAACGGTCCGTCGCACTTTCACCCGCCGAGATACCGAGATGTTATAATTTGATTAAGCGCCGACGTAACTGGCAGCGGAGACGCCAGAAGCTGCCAGCGCGGACGATTTATTTGCGTCTTTGCTTTGCAATTGAGTGTGTCGAGCTTGCGGACGAGCTCTAGCCCCTGCATCCGTAGACAAAACTCGAGCGGCGAGCAAATCGTTGTTTACAACAATCGCCGAAGTCACCCTCGACGATAATAATTTCTGTGATTGATCTGGTAAACAGTGGCACGCCTCTAATTGAGTTAAAAATATTCCCAACGTTCCCAAGAGTCATAAAGACGCGAGCGGCGCTGTTACATCGTGCTGAACAAGCGGTCGCCTGACGTTAATGTGCACTCGACGTTTTATTGCGCTGGCTTTACGATCGAACGCGAAATTTAACACTTTTCTCGGTAAATTAAAGAAAAAAAAAAAACTCGAGGTATCGCGTGACCAACAGAGATGCATCGTCGCTCACTTGAAATCTGACGTGCGTGCGTTCCGAAGAGGCAAAAAATATTTAACGATGATCTCTGCGTGTACAGTTTTGCAACCAGGATAATGGGGGGATTCCGCCGCTCACTGGGATTCAGCTGATGGTCCCGAAGCCGCCGAAGAACTACGGATTCATGAGCTGGAACTGGCCGATCATCCGGAAGACCTGCTTTTGGACGCTGATGTCGCTGTTCGCCGGATGCATTGCCCTTGCCATTGGCGTCATCGCAACGATGCCTAAAACGTAAATAGATATATATCCTATAATGAGCTATTCTTAGGCGGGCTGATGAATACGCGCGCGTTTATTTCAGATTAAATTCGCTGAAATTAATGCGTCTTGTGACCAGGCAGACAGGAATAATTATATCGCGATTATAAGTCTCAATTAATTGCCTGTTAAATAATATTATGAAAGATGGGCGGATATTTTCATCTGCTTGCTGATGTTTTCATAGTTTCTTGAGAGGCGAGAATGTTGCAATCAATTTTCATTTCATACCGTACCCTGCACTGGTTTGAATCAACAGGTAAAATTAAAATTAATTACAACGTGCTTGAAAAAAAATTAAATTTCTCTTGTAAAATTTATCCATTTATAAAATAATTGCTTATCGTACTTTATGATGAATAAGATACATTCAACTATAATACTTAATTATAATTTTTTTCGCGTACTTCAGCTGTGATCCACCACTGGACTGGTGGCAAGGCAGCCTCTTCTACGAGATATTTCCCGGCTCTTTCGACGATTCGGAGCCCTACGACGGAATCGGCGACTTGCGCGGAGTGACGCACCGCCTGGACTACCTGGAGAATCTGGGCGTGAAGGGAGTTCGCCTCAATTCAATATTCAGATCGAAAAAGTACCCTCAGCAGTACACCGAGATCGACAGTCTCATAGATTTGGACCCGAGTCTGGGCACCCTGGCGGATTTTGCGGAGATGGTGACGGCTATCCACAGTCGAGGCATGACTGTGATCCTGGACCTGCCGCTGTACCCATTGGTGAAGAACCTCAGCAACGACTCGAACAAACGCAACTCTACGGAGCATCATCGACGTCAACGTCGGGACGACGGGATAACCTTACCGCCCCGCCACAAGACCGTAGAGGCACTCACTGGTGGTCAGCCGCGGATGGATCTTTTGCCATCAAACCGCGAAACCTCATGGCTGCAGGAAAACCAGGCTACTGAGGCCATTAGGGTCTGGCGCGATATGGGCGTCGACGGCTTCTACCTGAAGGGTCTGGAACACTACGTCAACGAGCCGGTCTTCGTCACAGCTTTGAAAAACTGGAAGGCGATAGTCGGCCCTGGAAAGGTGCTCATGTGCGGCGAAAGCGCCCTTCACGCTGCTTCCGGTGCCGCCAGAAATGCCATCCTCAACCGGCTGGATCTGGTGGATGTCGTTCTCGACGTGACCAATGGGACCAAAGGCATCAAGGCGCAGGTGACGCGGATCCTCAAGGGACCGTTGTTCGAGAAGGCGGGTTATCCTTGGGTACACTGGTCCACTGGCAGCGTTGACACCAGTAGGATAGCATCCATGCTGAAGACAACGAACGCCACAGTCGCCAATGCCACCGTCGCCATCGCCATGATGGGCATGATGCTGCCTGGCACGCCCAGCATTTTCTACGGTGACGAGGTTACTATCGTCTTCCGCCGTTTTCGAGCAATTCTTCGCAATTCTTCGAGCTAAAAATAAAAATATACTGATTTCTTATTTTTTTTTTTTTAATGCAGATTGGTGTACTGAACTCAGAAAGTTCGAATCACCACGAGCTGGCGCATATGCGCCAGCTTGCGCCCATGCGATGGGACAATCCGAGCAACGAGGAAAAAAGCTTCACGACCCCCACTGCGACGCCTTGGATGTCCGAGTCTGCGAAACCTGTGGCAACGAACCTTACCGGACTGATATCTAAGATGTCTGCTTTACGCTCGGAAACTACTCCTATTTACGTCAAAGCCGTGATCAAGAACAAACAACCTGTGGCCAACGCCGGTGTACGGTTAGTGTACCCCCTGTTATTAAGTGTCTTAAGATAGACAGATTTTTTTTTATAAAAGTGTCTTTTCTTTTAAATTCATGTAGAATAATTCGATTATGATCCTAAAACTACGAAGTATATACATACAGACAATTCTGAATTGGGTACGTCCAACGCTGCTTAATTTTGCTGACTCTTCCTTTTCTTTTTTGCAGATATACGTTGGACGAGATTATAGTGATCGAGAGGTGGTACCCTCGCAGGAACACCTACGTATTTGTGGCGAACCTTGGCGTCCGCACTCAGACGAAGGATCTCTCGTCGCTGTATTACGCCGGCCACGTGGTCGTCGGTCCCGAGCACAAGCTCGATCGGAATATTTACTTCAAGGAATTGACGATCCCTCCGGGCGAGGCGATCATTATCAAACTGGACAAGTGAGCGATTTTCGGTGATAAACCGAGACGTTTGCAAACTTAAACTCTTTTATTTCGAGGAGAAAGAATTTTATCGAACAGTCATGGTTCTGAATTTCCCTTCGAGAATCTCACACTTTGCAGGTGCGAATGCGAAGTAGTTTCAAATTGTCTGATGAATGAAAGCATGTGACTATGTTTTACTTATACTTTCTCTGTAAAAATGAATAAGTGAAATTTGACTAGAATAAGTGAATAGTCACTTATTACACGTGAAAAATCTTCCACTTGCTGCAATAAGTGAAAGATATTTAACGTGAAATAAGTGACTATTCACTTATTCTAGTCGAATTTCACTTATTCATTTTTAGAGGGTTTCTAAATCAAATTCACTCGGTGGACGTTAATGTACAAATTTTATTGTATGCGTATATATTATGTATAATTTTTTTTTGAGCACTTTTATGATTACTATAGAGAAAAAGAAAAGTTCATTTTATATTTGTACATGTGTCTTTTCTACACGTGTATGAGGGAAATCCAACGATTGAAAAGTATAAACTCTTTACTCAATTTTACTTTTTGCGGTACTGAATATTTCAAGGCAAGAACCATACCACGATCAAATTCGTAGACTGAGCCTCTTTGCCAACGAAAAAAAAAAACAAAGTAGTCTGACGACACGTTTGGCCGATTATTTTTCAAACTCTTTAATTGTTTACTCGGCGTGCGATTATTGTGAATTGACGATTTTTGTTGTGAGGACGATGTAAATGCATTACAAGCGATACGGAGATGATGGAATAAGACTTATTATAGAGGCGTATTTGTTATTTGCATTTTTTCGTCTACAATCAAGGCAGAAAAGTTAGCAATTGTGGACTTAATATTTTTATACTTAGGCGTGAATAGCTGCGATTGTATAGAAAATATTTGTTCATAGAATGTTTGTTCATTGTAAATTACAGTATTTACAAAATAGAGAATAGTATAAAGAGAGTCTGCCTGGTTGGATTCACTTTTAAGATTTTTAATTATTTAGCTCCTCTTTTGAAAAGCAATAAATGGAAAATTTGTATTAAAAGAAATGTGTATTAAATTATTAGAATTATAAGCTTTTGTCTGTGAATTTTAGAGGAATTGCTAGTACCGGTGATATAAAAATTGTGTTTTATATACATATCTGTGAGAAATTTTAATAAATTGTGAATTGTATTCTCTTTTTTTTTAATAATAAAAATGAATACTGATTCATAGTGAAGATGTTGCACATTAAATCAAAAGTTTATTACCTTTTTTACTTGTATACACTTTTAGTTTTACGGTGTTTGTTTATACTTACACTATGAATGTACAATCAAAAAGTTTCGATAAAACTGAAGCAAAGAAATAATGTATATATTTGTAGACACACTTAAGTACGCCAAATAAAATGATCAAAAATAATCTTGAAATTAAGTATTTTCACTAAAAAGAATATATAATTCGAAGAGGATATTTTATTAAAAGTAGACCAAATGCTTTTAACAAACTTAAAAATTGGACTTTTACAAAAACGAAAATTTTACTAATTTTATAAAAAGAAAGTTTGAATTTAATACTAAATTAATAATTTAGTTCTAAATCAATAATCTACTAACGGAAATAATAAGTAACCTTGAAATTAGTAATTATGATTTAAATAAATATAGGTATGATAGTTCCTCTAGTAGAGTATGAACAGAATGTTAAAAAATCAATGTTATAGTTGCCAGAAATGAGTAGAAAAAACTCGTTGCTTATTGATGTTTTTCTTGTTTTAATATCGATCAATAGACTATTTTGTGACCATTAAAAAAATTACCACTAGGTAAATATCAACGTTTACCAAAATAAAGCAACCGAACTAAATAGAATTTTTTCTTTTTAAAAATTAATACACAGTAATTATTCCTATGTTATTTCATGTAGAGTCAAAGTGTACATGCGAAACAAATGATTCTTTGAAAACTATTGAAGTATTTTAAAAATGTTACGGAATTATTTTTACAAAAATAAATGTTTCTGAAACAGCAAATTCGATGTTTCCGCTCATTTAATAAACTACTAAGGTATAATTCAAAGTTTTCCTCGTTCCAATTTAACCGCAAACCCGATAAAGCTGTCTATAATACATTTCCTTGGATCTTACTTCGTCATTACTATCCTCATCATTTCTATTTTATACAGAAATAATAAAAGCATGCAACTTTACTAAACAAAAAGAAATTATATGGATTGTCTTCTTACCTTCCAAATTGAAACCATCATATCATTAACGAATCATTAGTAATATTTATATCAAGCTAAATCCACTTTATGGAAGTAAAATTATTGTTATTTCTTTTTCTTTTATTCAGACGATATATGAAAGTTCTCCAAAAATTTTTTTTTTCAAAAAGACGGTATAAAGTTTAATCTGAGCAAGTCCTTGATTTTTAAACTTCAGTAACAATATTTGCGACTTGTGCATTACATAAAATCCGAAGTTCCTTATCAGAAAATGTAATGCGCCACATTACAATGAACTTGGTTTCTGGACGTTTTGCTCCAACGCGCACTGTTATTACTGTAAACTTGCAGATATCTTGGCTAGTGACGTCACTGCGGCTGCGAACCATTCTCCGTCGAGTGCTGCGAAAAGGAAGAGGTACAAAAATGAAAAAAGAGTAAATCACCGCGGTACATGCAAAGTTTAGCGTATAACCGCTCGAGCGCCTCGGAAATTGAGGTCTCGCGTGTCTTAGAAAAACACTAAGAACATTAAAACCCAGAGTAAGACCTGATCATGAATCCAGTTTGCTAGATTCCGATTTTTTTATTTTTTTATTTATTTTTTTTTTTTTTTGTCAGTTGAATAGCCAAAAAGCCGTCTTTCTTTCTATCGTCTACCATGATGTGCAGTACTCCTATAGTGTCGAGTGTTTGACCTGCCGGAAACTGACGAACACATAATTTCTAGGAAAAATATTTACTTTCTATCTTTATTTTACCGAAACGCCTACAAAATTGTATGTTGCTCGATAAAAGCTTACATGCGTAAATATTTGATAAGTTCGATAGGTAATTGTTCGAAAAAAAAATTATTCCAAGAACTAAAAATAGAAAGACTGAAAAAAAAAGTGAAGCTTGAGCTGTGTTCTGCGGAAATTGCTCAAATTGAAGTAAATTGTTGCTTTCCAACGTGTATTTTTTTTCTTTAGTCTCAGGGCGCAACTTTAATTGCACAAATATTGATTTCCCTTTGCAGATACTTCGTCGCCGGATCGAAAGATCAAACAACGTCTTTGTGAGCAAAACGAATCGTCCGGTCAGTTCGATGCGACATCCGTTGACTCGATAGCATACAAATACGAGTAAGATCTGAAAAATTCAAGTTAGACAAATTAACTTTTTTTGCTCTTACTTATTTCTATCAGTTTTTAATATTTATTTTTAATTTTGTAAAATTGGAAGGCGCATAAATAACTTTACGAGATTTAGATCCTATAAAATCGAGTACGTTAAATAAAATACGATAATTGTGAACCATAATCATTTCTCAATGAATCTGTGTTTATATATTTAAAAAGGCCAAAGGTGAATTAGAAATGACTAACAGTGAGCTGGAAGTAAGTTATATTATATTTTATATAAAAAAAAATTATAGCATCTTTCAAAACAACTTAAACTATCCAGTACATTCACATAAAAATAATCAGCTTCAAGCTCAAAAGGAGCTGGACGTAAGTGCTCGAGGGTTCCACTGGACTTATGTGCTGCTGGCGGCGTTGGGTCTATGGCCAGCGAGTGTCAACCGAATCCGTTTCGGCATTGAGTTCACTTACTACTGTTACCAGATGGTCCTGGTGTATCTGGATCTGTTCCTCTTCATCGAGAACTTCGAGCACGTACTGATGAATCTCGTTGAAAACCTGTACTTAACGCAGATCCTGGTGCGATTATTGATGCTATGGCAGCACAATCAATCACTGGGCAAAGTGATCAAGGAGGCCTGCAAGGATTTTGATGCCAGAAACTACACAGAAGAAGAAAGGAAAACGTTTATTACTTATCATATAAAATCCCAGAGTTTGGTAAAGCTGCTGATTACCAATGTTGTTATAACCGTTCCATTATATTACTTAAAGCCTATCATCGAGCAAATGAAAGAGAGTAAGTAAATTCATTCATTTAGCAATGAGTGAAGCCACAATTTAATTCTTCTCTAAATACAGTTGAAAAAATCTAATTAAAGACTCATCACATTTAATTGCATATTTTTTCCTGTGGCATTTTAACATATATTATTGATAGTTTCTGTGCAGGTGCTCCTTATATAAGAGGTACCTTTTTTCTTAAAATATATAATATGCAAAAAAATGGTGCGTGGCGTCGGGCCACACGGAAGAAGCTATGCTTCCGAACTCTTATATGTGGACCTCTTTCTCTC
>JAWWEN010047988.1:0-11757 GCA_035582955.1 Sycophila texana
CTATCTGGGCTCATTTTGTCAGGAATATAACATATTTCTAGAATATTTAATAGAAAATATAAATTTTATTATAATTTCTAATTTTCCAATTTTTTTTCAAAAAAAAATTTTTAGGTATAAACCCCCCTTAATTAAATTAATATAAAATTTCTTCATCGATTATATGCATCTGAATGTATATAATACAATTAATTTTCATATGCTTGAAGTGTGTTTCATTTCTACTTATTATAATTACTTATATGACATACTGAAATGTTTTGCATTCGATTATGCACTATTAGTAGAATTACGACAAGCTGATGGATTTTTATTGGTAGCGTTGTTGAATTTATTTTAAAATTAAGTTAGGCCTATTTTAAAGTATTAAATATTTTAATTAAATATTTAATTTTAACTTTTTATAAAAAATAAATAAATAAATAAATAAACCAAACCAGACGAGGCACAAAGAATAAGCTACTCAAGACATAAGAGACTCAATGGAGCAAATTATCAGGCCAAGAAATTTTAATCGTGACTAGAAACACTCAAAAAAAAAGAGAGCCAAAATGAAGTACCCTTTTTTAGTACAAACAAAATTTCGAATAATTGATTACAAACCTTACGCTGCACATTCGAAAATCAATTATCATCCCGTAGGTGTTAACACGCGCCGAGGAATTTTTCTCATGGAAGTCCGCCGCGACGGACAACGAGGCGCGACTCACTAATTAATGATGCGATTTGTCACATGTCACGGGCGCGCGCGCGCGCGCGCCTCGCGTGAATGCGCCCGACAAAGGAGGCATCACTCGGTTTGACGCGGCCGTCACAGCTTTGAAGTTTTTCAGCCGCACGAGCTGAGAGCCTCTCGAGAGAGCGAAAGGAGCGAGATCCCGAGAAATGCGTCCGGTCCTCATCGGAGTCGACCGCGAGGGAGCTTAATTCACCTCCTGTGACACTGTGAAAACGAGTGTGTCCTCTGAATGGGACGATGCATCGAGTCGATATAAAAACGAATGGCCCGACGTTTTGGTGTGGAGATAAAGGAGGATTGATTTTTTAAGAGGTTACGTTCAGATTAAATTGCTGGATATAGCAGGCCAGAGTTTTTAAGGACGGTTACGTTAATTAATCAGAAACTTATGAAAAAAGGCACACGTACGATAATTAAAGTGACTGATTTACCCTTTTAGAGAGTACGCAAAAACTGAATGGTTATTTAAAAATGAAGCATTAATAAATCTGCGTTAAATCTGAATGAAACGTAACTAAAAATACATGAATAAATCAAAGCTGATTTGCATAAAAATTTATCTATATCTAAAAGCTTGTTACGGCCCCGGTCAGATTATTTTTATGGTATACCTGCTCAGATTTATAAGTCCAGACTGGAAGGAGAATCATAAAAATGCATAAATGTATTCTTCTTCACCAAGTCACATTAGCCAGGATTTTACATCAGCATCGTTGTCATTCTTTGTTCAAATCCTTTGCCGCACACGCTTCCTTTTATCTCGACACATCTGACACGCGTCACGCCTATCAAACCGATCCAAACAGGCCTAACTTTTGATTTGAGATTTTCTCGTTTTGTCTCCTTTTTTTTATTATTATTTTTAATGCGCGAGTGTCTGCTTGTTTCTTATTGCGTGTGGGTAGATTAAGCGATAAATTTATATTGGTTAGCTTTACAAGACTTTTTTAATATATATTTGTATTATCGACACGTGTTGAAGTTATTGATTTTTCTTGCCCAGAAGGTGAATAACACGTTCATTAAATAATCATGACATATTAAACGCAATTAAACTTTTGCTTTTAAGCAGAATTTTATATAAAAAAATAATATTAATAAATATGATAATCAACGAATCCACATAATAATTAATCATTTACAAAGTAAAATCACACACTACAAGAATCTATACTGTTTTTTTACATATTATATGCAAAATTATACAGTATCAAAATAACAATTATAGTATACCTTTGTAATTTAGTTACTCAATTGTAAATACTATTAGTTTAGTACTTCACTTCAGCTACTCAGATTTTAATATAATACTCAAGTAAATTTTTTTAACAATAAATTTTAAGTAAAATCTTTCTAAAAAAAAATACAACCAACTGGAAGTCAACAATATGAACGTAGAAAATTTTTAAAAATAATCAAAGAAATATAACTGCAGGCGTAAGGGTATACACGTGGCTAACCACCTCCGCGAGTTTCTTCCTGCCGCGTAGCAGGCCGGAGGCCCATAAATCAATCGGCGCTCTTCCGCGAAGGCGCGCATTATTTATCGGCGTTCGTTAGCCGCTCGACGCCGGGCCCGCCATCGGCGCAGCTCGCGCGCGCTCGATTTCAATCGGCGGAATCAACCGGTTGGTCCATTCACGGCGAATCAGCGACGAATCCCGCGTAGTCCCCCCGAACCTCGCACTTTTCGCGAAGGGATCCTTTGTGCGATCGCTACCATTCTTTCCTCGGCCCATAACCGCTTGCGAACCTATAGGTATGTATATGTCTGCATATACACTTCATTGTTCGGTGGACGAGGCTTTTAAAGGCGTCGCACCTTCGCGAATCGGCCTTTATTGTTTCTTCGAGCTGACTTTCACGAGATTAATGAGAGCGGCCGAACGGGATATTATCGATTCTATCGCGCGCTTTGCGACGGGGGGAGGAAAGGGGGTATACCTGCGCCCGCGTTCGGCGCATTCTTCGAGGATTAGTGTCCGTCGAGGAGTTCTTATGTACGAATGCCGTTATGGAGATCGGCGATTCTTTGAGCTCGAGCCTTTTGAGACGTCCGTCTCGGGGTGGTGCTGTTTGGAAATCCAGTTTTCAAAACTCTATTTCGGGAACGACGAAATCACCGCGCGGCTCATTAACTTCGATGAGTCAATGCGATTTTATTTAACTCCTTGGAAGGATCTGATTATTAGGTGTATTTCGTATTATTTTTGGCGCTTATTGTTTTTGACTTTGTATTGGCACTCGTCAATGTTATTTAAAAACAGTCATTATGTATCTCAATTACTTCTTGCTTATTTTTTATAATCAGCAAGAATTGCTTCTCTGCATTCCAAGTGTTTTTCAATATTTAAATTACATATTTTTAAAAAATTTCTACCAAAACTTGAATATTTATAATAATTTATATCATACCTGACGATTTATGAAAGTCCATAATATTTATATTATTATAGAATCAAATTGATCAGTACATCCTCAAATGTGTGTTAAATAAACAAAGATCAAATTTTTTAAAGATTTTTTTTTATTTAAAACTTCGTCCATATATTTTCCGCGTTTTCATTGACTTATGAAATAAGCCAGTCAACCCGAAAATTAAAATACAAGTATAATTATAATCCACGCATTAACAATATACCATTCGACATAGAAAATACCTTGCGACATTAACATCGACTTAAGTTTGTTAAAATGTACCATATACGACCGGATAAAACGCGAATTCAAAGAACTGGCATGCGAATAAAAACGAAAGGTGCGAATCGCGTAATTTTTTCTTTCAAAAAAAAGGTCTCGTTTCTTTCAATAAAACTTTTATAAAATATTCCTCACAGCCCCGCCGAAAAAAAGGATTATCCTCATATTCGCACGAGAATCCAAAGGCGCGAAAAGCGACCGAAACCGCAAATTAAAACCGAGCGAGACAAAGTCGCGCAGAATGCCCGATACGAAGAGCGAAAAGAGTCGCGCGTGCGCGAATTCTCGAAAAAATTCTCGCGCATAATTACGACATTCGCGTGGCGTCGCCGGCGCCGAATGCGCCTCCCGACAAAAAAAAAATACAGAGAACAGAAGAAAAGAAAAAGAGAGGGAAAAAAGCGGGTGACGTCGCGCCTCGGCTAAAAGAGAGAAAACAACAAACAAGTCGGCGGAGAATCCGCGTAAGCGCATTAATCGCAGAGCCGCACTGAATGGAGGCGTCGCGGGCGCGAACTATATATATATTATGCGCGCGTCGAACGAGTAACATTTAGGCTTTGTGCCGCCCCCATCTTTCCGGGGGCCCCCTTTTATCTTCGGCCGCTTTCAGGCCTTCCGGCGCATATATATTCCGCGCGGAATCGAAGCGAACGCGCACCCTCATATATATCTGTATATACACATATTTTTCTCTCTCTTTCTTTGTGAGCGCCGCGAGATCCGCGCATAATTAGACGGATTCGCGCGACCGCATTGTCGCGCCCGGCTATATGTTGTAGGAGGCTGCGTGCGTGGGTGGGGGTCTTTGTTAATTAGAGGACTTGACCCGGACCGATACGCTCGGGACTTTTTTCTTCGCTCGGGCTTCCCGCCATTGTTCGCCCGGCTATTCTACCCGGTCTAATTAACTGAGGATATAATATGCACGAGAGAAATTCCGGAGTGGGGGTCTCTTTTCTTTTTTTTTCTCTTGCGCTCGCGCGTCAAGATTTTTCTCCGCGTTAAAAGATGTAGAAGAAAAATGTGGGATAAAAGGGTCGAGTGCGGGTAATACCGCAACTCAATGCCCGAAGAACGGGCGAATGTGCGTGAGAGCACCTTTTCAACTTTTTTTTCTTGATAAGACTTTGTTCGCGTGATATAGTTGTTTTGCGAATGTGCGATATTTGGTTCGCGCGGATTTTTTTTTTGTGTGAATATTGTGAATGCGTGATGGAATACCCTTTGGGTTTGATTTGAGGAAAGATGAATGGTGTGCGGATTTGTCGGCTTAAAATAAAATCAAAAGAAAAGTTTCAAAGAAATTCAAAAATATTGACGAATGTATTTGAGTGCCATTAAAGTTATAAATAAATAATTAAATGGTGTTACTTATTTTTAGATTTTTATTTTATTATTGAATTATTCATTCTTTTAAGATTCTGATTTTCGTTTGAATAGCGAGTAAAGTATTTAATAGCGAATAAAGTATTAAAAAATCAAAATCTAGTCTAAAATCTTCAAAATATTTTCATTAAAAATTAACTAATACTGCGATACTGAAATTTGATGTCCTCACAGATTAACACTATATTGGAAAAATTGTTATAGATTCTTGTAAAATTTACGAGAATTACAAATTTTACCAAAGAAACTATATTGTCATTACAGGTATATAACAGTCTTTTAATTAAATCATTGTTTAATATAAACTTGTCCCCATATCTAAATTTGTGTATAACTTAATAACATTTTTCATAATCATAAATAAAACAAAAAAATAGTTATGAAAATCGCTGATTCCTTCTTAATTCGTAAATATTCGATTCTTTAATTATGGAAATTTAAAATTTGTTTACTTATTATGTACAATTAAGTAAGTACATATCTGCATTTCACCTATTCATATTTAGAGAGTATAATACTATTTATTTCCCAGCGAAAAGCTCAAACCCTTGATA
This sequence comes from Sycophila texana, assembly GCA_035582955.1. Taxonomy (NCBI): domain Eukaryota; kingdom Metazoa; phylum Arthropoda; class Insecta; order Hymenoptera; family Eurytomidae; genus Sycophila; species Sycophila texana. The sequence continues at coordinate 5,383 of JAWWEN010047988.1, forward strand.
AAAAAAGATAAAAAAAAATTCAATTATTCACTTATTCATCGCAGGTTCGCATCACAACCATCCAGAGAATCAAAAACTTCCTCTCAAGGTATATCAATGCCTGCTCGAGTCCGGCAAACAGATCTGAAGTGTTTTCATACATCAATCCACGCTCAGACCTCAGAAAGGGAGAAAAAGCATTCCAGCCGATAGCCCGATTAATGTCCGGGGGAGGGTGCCACTCGGCCGAGTAAAAAAAAAAAAACGAAGAGTCATGCAGTCCACTCCAGCACCCGATGCTCCGCGAGAAAAACGCGCCGGACACGTGCGCGGCCTCTCGGCCGTTGAATGCGTCGAGGCTTTGACCGATGTGCGCGCGCGAGGCTCGGGGGAGAGGTGCGATGAGCCGCGGATGCGAAGGAGCGCGCGCGCCTGTTATAACACGCCGGCGCGATGAAACCCTCGGGAATTATTAATTGGGGTCGGAAGGCTCGAGGCATACATCAAATTTCGCGAGTTCGCTGGGCTTGTTGAAAGGTCGGATGAGCTGTGATTATTGCCCTTTGAGAGGTGCTGTTTAAAGGTGTACTCGCTGGCTTTGACAATCGTTTTGACGATGTATATTTTGCTGGGCTCTGCGGATAAGATAAAGTTTAATTTTGTTGTATTTAATTACTTTTTATTAAAAAATGCGGAGTCTACAGTTGAAACAGTAACAATTGTCACTGATTTCAAAATAGTTGACTACTTATTATACTTAAAATACTGTATGTGCATTTTTTTGCATTGATAAGTGTGAAACTGTTTTGAAGTTAGTGAAGTTGTCACTGCTTCGAAATAAAAAATTACTTTCTATACTTTTTGATCGAAATTTAATATTATATATACCCTTATTTATTTATTTACTGTTGTAAGTCGTTAATTTATCCACGTACTTCAGCAAAATGTTAGATTGTTATTTATTGATATATAAAATTGTGTTATTTCTTTAAAAAGGACTCGACAATACTTTTTTTTCCCAAGACAAAATATTTCTTACTCTTTTCCATTTCATTCTTCACTTACATTTATTTCATCCACAGTCTTGTTTATTATTCTTGAATATTTTTAAATATCAATGTACCTCGTACAATCCTTGCGCAAAATCATTAAAAAAAATCTGATTGGAGAAGCTCTCCAAGCACCTTCATCTCAATACAGAATCCTCATAAAAAGTTCTGATAAATCTACAAATCCGCATCATCGCTGAGACTGGCGCATATTACCTCACGCTATTGGCTCTCGCATATCTACGCACTTCTTTTGCGCCGGACAAAACAGACCGCCTCTCACCTCCTCGAGCCCTTTTTCCGCGCGCCCAGCGGATCAAGATTGATAGGTCCGAAAGTCTCTTCGCTCGCGTAAGCACACCGACGTAATGGATAGCCCCTGTCCGAGCTCGCCGATACGCTCTTAATGGATTCCGCCGATTCCGTGCGCCTCCTTCCCTTTTTTAATGCGTCCGGCGCTTTTAGCTTGCGCCCGGAGATGGGAGGAGGGGGGGGAGATGCGCCTGGTGAAATCAACGCGCCTGATGAGATAACTTATTTCTTTCGAGCGGCCGCTCGTTATTCAGCCGGCCACAAGTGACGCGGTGAGAATCGACGCGCCGCTGCGGCCGCACGTGTGTGGCCGGCGCGCAATGCCGGAAATTTTTGCTTCCTCATTTTCGATTGGCAGTATTCAGGCCTTCTTCCCTTTTTTCTCTTCCTGAGTGGACGTCCAGTGTAGTGACCGTGAGGCGCGATTTTTTTTGGGTTAGTTTATTTTTTTTTTTTTTTTTTTTACGGTTGCATTGAGGGCGGCCCCTGCATATTTTCCTTCTTTGAGTAATTTATGATGGCAGTTACTATTTTACTTATCCGTAAAATTTATTTCTGGCGCTAGATTAATGTATACTGAAAATTTGTATAGAATTGAGTAGAAATAAAAATCATAAATTACTTTAGATTTATTAATCCCTGAAGATTAATAAACACAGTAAGATGAAAATGATTTCTTAAAAGACTGTATTGATACAGGTTACACTCAGTTTTATAATTTATTTTGCACATGAAGATTAATTTTTATTTTTAATGAATTAATGCAAAATATTGAAATAAATAATTTTAATTGTGAAGATCTAAATAATATCTAAAAAAGTAAATATTTCGTAAAAAAGGTAAATTAAAAGTGAACATAAATGTAAAGTAAGTTCGAGAAAATAGAAACTTACTCGATTTTAAAAATCCGTATTTAGTTAAATTGTCTATTTCAATGTTCTGTATCGATCTATACAGAATACTAAAGAAAAACTTTGAAAAGTAAATCCATTAAAGTGAAAATAGCCAAGAAAATTATCTTTTGTATCTGACTGAATAGCCAGTACAACCTTCCAATAAACTTTCCAAGAAACCCTTTATCTACTTTAAAAAAAAAAAAGATTTACAACGTAAAGTTTACAATCCCTTCCATAATTACGTGTTCACAAAAACAAAGAAGGTGAACTCTAACAGTAGTTTTCACCGATAGCTTCCAAGGAAAACACCTGGAAACTCCAAGGCGCACTGTTACAACGAAGATAAATTGTGGGGCAATATTATTCGGTTAAGTGCGACACAGAGACCCGAAATTCTTCTCCCGGTGCACGGCGAAGGTCACGACTATAAAGTTACAGCTCCACTTCTTATTATGTAAACCCCTCCGTGAAATTTCTCCAACAGGAGCCGCGCGCCGCTGTCTGTTTTGCCTTTGGCCTCTCATCCCTCGGCCTCACAAAAAAAAAGGGTTACGGGCGCTCTTCCCTCCCTCTTTTTTTTTTCCTCGGAGCCGGTAAAATCCTGGTGATTGTAAAAGCACAATAAACATAACGGTCATCTAAGCGCTCGACGTTTCGCAGCGAAAGGAGTAAAATTACGCGGGGGAAAATCGCGCGTTTTTTGCCCGAAAGAGAGAGCTTGGAGAACCGTGCGAAAGTCGTTTACCCCTTTCGTACGTTTCTGCAACAAAGTTCGCTTTTGACCGCGGTGTGCCCAACGGAATATTCCCTCTTTTGGGTAACGCCGCGAGCTCAACCCTTTCGGGCGGCGCGTTCGCGGGTATCCGTTACCGAGGCAACCCCTTCGCTCTCGCCTAAATTGAGTCGCGCTCTCTGTCGATGTCGCCGACTGAGTTATGCGGAAACAGTGCTGTTTGTTCAACTACACGCCGAGTTATGCCTTTGAGTAACTTTCGTTAAATCGGGCGGTTGGTATAAGCGTGCTTTTTTTGTTGAATGCGAGCGAAGGCGAATTGTGGCGCTGTATGATTTTTGACATTTTTCATTCCCGTTGGGGAAATAAATTTCTTTTTCCTTTTTTATGAGGAAGTAAATGGAATTATGTGGATTGTGGACTCGAGTTTTATAAACTGTGCCAGTAGTAAAAAGGGATAGTTACTTCGAACGATGAAGATACACTTTTTTTATAAACAATTGAAAATTATTTCAATTTGTTTGATACTTAGATTAGTTACTTCGAACGATGAAGATACACTTTTTTATAAACAATTGAAAATTATTTCAATTTGTTTGATACTTAGATTGTTACATGACTGTCAAATTAATTTATTAGATTTTAGCATGTAATTGTCATATTTTGTTTAATGCATTTAATTACGAGATATTTAATTAGAAAGTATATAAGGCAGATAAATTGTATAGTAAAAATGAAATTATATATTGCATAATTACATAGTAGATTAATTGAAATGCTGAATTAAAAATAGATTGAAATATGATTAATTCTTTGACCCAACAAATATTTATTATTAAACGTTACTAACTTTTCTTTATTCAACAACTTTAAAATTATAAATTGTAATTTAGATGTCGGACTGATTTGTAAAATTTTATAATTTTATAATATTCTTTATCACGGAATAAAAATTATCAGCTTCCCATTTTATTCATTTTTTCACAGATAGAAAAACAGTTCGATTGACTAGTGTAGCAAATAATTAGACAAACTGCCTCAAAAAAATATGCAGCTTAACATTTAATTAAACGTGCAACCTACTGTAGACCGAGGGAGCAAAAAATTCAGTTCAAAGTCGACAGTCCGTCCTAGGACACAGCAAACAATTCATCTTACTCGCACTCGAGCACTCCGCGAAAATCAGTTGGCACCTGAGCGATTGACCTCCCTCCTTTCCCTCCCGAATACAGAAGAACCCTAGAAAACAGTCGCAGGGCGAGCGAGTATCCGTCCTGTAGGATGTATGCTCTGACGCGCCGCCAAAAAAGGAGAACGGCTCGCGCGCACATCCCCAGGGCCGGCCGATATTCTAATGCAAATCGGGGTCAGTCGCGCGCCGCATCGAAATAACATTAATTCGCGGCGGCAGCCCGGCCGTCCCTTCCGATTAGGAGGCGAATCGAGTTCTCGCTTTTCTCACGAGGAGGTCTCCGATGCTAATTCGAACGGACGTTGATTGTTGCGTGGTGTTTTTTCTTTTTTTTCCCCTTTTTTATTTTTTAATTCTTCTTTGAGTAGTGCGAGCGTCACTCGCGCGGGGTCATCGCCGTATTTGTTTTAAAAGGGCGAAGGGGTTGACGCGAGGCCCTCTACGCTTTTCAAACTGTCGCGCGGTGTCAAGTGATCGGGGACTCTCTCTGATGGAGATGGTTTTTTGCTGTCTTCGAGGTGATATGAATACGTTAGAGAGAGAATTGAAATCTTACCTTTTTCGTAAGTCGAATGAGGAGGGTCTGTGTTATTCTATAATTCATTCGAATTTTTTTTTGTACTTTAAAAGAAATGTTGTAAGGGAGGGCGGGGTGCGTTGGGCTGGTGGATGTGAATGGGACTATGGGGTATAATGAGACTTGTACTGAAGAAACATTCTGTTTCTTTTTTTTTTTTAAATACTATAGTTTATTCCGTAAATATTACCCAAAATAAAAATATTACCCAAAAAATTTACTTTAACCACTACAGTTATAATTTGCTTAGTAAAATAATTAAAATTTACTTATATCAATATTAATAATAAACACATATAACTTTTGTTTTAAATTATCACAATTAAAAAAAACTGAATCATTTTTTTAAAATGTTTGTTTCAGACTGTTGAACTCAGTCATCCACCTTCGACGGCAGTAAGTCTACTGAAAGCTCTGCTCCAAATGAAGGCGAAAAACTTTTTCGCACGAGTCGCCGACCAAATCAGAATCTAGTGGCCCTAGCTTAAAATTCCCAGCGACACCGAAGCAGAAACTTAAACACGATTGTTATCGCCAACGACAAATCATCACGCCCAAAAGGACAAGAACGTAAAAGCTTCAAACGCCAGGGTCCTAACTCGTAAATATCACGCAATATTTTTCTTTTTTTTTGCACTCACATTAATTTTTCAAAGCCAGACGTAATAAAGTCCTCAATTACCGTTGTTTAGCGTGTTAATAAATGCTATTTCGGCCCGAGCATCCGTTCCTCGCCTCAGGACTTTTTTACGAGCGAATTTACATTCCCAATTAGTCACTCCTAGCCTCCTTTACTACCTGGTCCGAGGCAAAGTGGAAACACGGGCCAGGTAATTATTGTCCCTCGGCACGACACACAACACGGACTCTCCGGCTGTTTAGCGGGAGACACGTCGGGATAAATAACGCGCCGCCGGGTTTGGGGGAGATGCGAACGCCGAGATTACACTGGTCCAGTGGTGCGCTGTGTCGAGGCCGCGATACGCGCGATCTTAATCCTGGACGCGTAAAAGCTGCCCGACGAGCTGCTGTGCTTCACCTGCGACTTGCCGCTACCAGGCCTTGTTTTACATTTTTTAGGAGGCTGTCGGGAAATGAGGAATGGGATGCAAATGTATGTCGTACTTACTTTTTTTTTTTAATCTCGCAGTTGACTTATTATGTATTGTTGGTGGGCGTGGAGTAGTCTTAGGTCTATAGGTTTATTATTTGCAGCTTTTTGAGCCTGTTAAATTATTGTCACGCCTGATTTAAAACAACACTATGTTTATAGTAGGATACAAATAAGTGATTCGTTCATATTGTTAAGAAAATTATGTCATGTACTATTTGACGTAAAAATTTACGTCAGATTAGAAACTATTTGTTTCATCAATATGTCTTATTAAAGTGATTCGGGTTTTTTAAACAATAAGCAATGAACGTAATATTTCATTAATTTTATAGGCGATTTATTTAAAATCTACACTGAGAAAAAAATTTAAAAAGTTAAATACTTCCAAACGAAAAAAGCTGTTAATTCAACAATTCCACTGTTAATTTAATAGTGTCACTGTTAATTTAAGGGGGTCCACCACCTTTAAATTGTCAAAAATTCAATTTTTTTTTTTATTGTAATTTTTGATTGTACATGTCAT
>JAWWEN010047998.1:0-11755 GCA_035582955.1 Sycophila texana
ACACTTTAAAGAACATTTCCTGTTAATTTAAAAAAAATTGTAAGAAATTTGATTTGCCGGAGAACGTCCTTAAAGCAATGCGTATCTTCGCTTATTTTAAAGAAGTTTTAAAGTATTACATTATGCAATAATATTTGCATTTTATTTTAATCTATGTTAAAGACATATTATTACCCATTCGAGAGTCGTGTAAGTACGCAGGCAGAGGGTCCTTTTGCGAATATTTACGTGCATTACTGGCAATATTGCGCCAACCAAGGAAACCCGTTCGCTCCTTGAGCCTGTACATGTGCTGATACTCTTTATATCGATATGTACATCTGTACAAGAACGCGTTGGATATACAGCTGCCTACTGCGTGTTGCTCGGACTCTAGCGCGCGTTAACCGTATAATGACCCTGCCTATACTTAAAGGTACTTTTCTTTGATTCAGTGCTCATTCAGCATTGCAAAATAACTCGCGGCAATTACTTAATTCTATCAAAATTATCCTAAACAATGTGAAATACAAAATTTCTTCGCGGAGCAAGCTTTCTTTTAATCGCCTCGAATGATGAACAGCCTCAACTTTGTAATATTCACTGAAAATTAAAAATCATTTTAAAAAATCGATCTTTTCTTACGCTCCTTTTTATATTCATATATTTCTTATTTGGGTAACTTCGATTAATTCTCTTTAAAATTACATAAGCACGCCTCAGCTGGTCATTATACTATTATTTTTAGAGTTACGTATCGACAGCAAGTTGAAAGCAGCGGCGAACGTAATTTCACTTTCAATGGGAATTCTCCGATAATTTTGCTAGTAAGTACAAGAGAACCGCAGTCTCCAGTTGCATGTTGCTCTGCACATTAGGTTTTCGCGTACTATCGTGGTTATACGAATGTAAACTGGTCACTGGGTTATAGGAGCATGGAGGGGCTCAGATTAACTGTAAACTTTGAACTGAACGAGTTTTTCGCTCGGCATGAAGGCGGCGCGGTTCGGTGAGCAGCGCGGCGCTGCGAAAAATAGAACGGAGCAGGGCTTATGACACTTACGCTTCAGGCTTCTCGATTTACGATTGCGCATTGGGTTCGAGTGCGGATTCCTCTTGAGAAATGCTTTTCATTTCACCGGCGACTCGAATGACCGATAGGCCTCGATGAACGAAAGCGCAAATTCATTTGCGCCTACGTCAAAAAAGAAAAATATTGCGATAAACGTAAGGTGGCATTTTATTTTGTAAACTCGATGGGCATTATTTCGAGTATAAGTTACTAGTATAATTAATCTTCCATAATCATTTCAGATTTCGTTATTATTAGTATTTATTGAATTCAAAAGGTAATGTGAAATAATGTGCCATATTGTATAGATTATATGCGAAAGTCATTTTACTTAAAACATTTAATGTCATTTAAAAACTGAATCAGTTTTGAAAAATAAAAGTCAATTCGTTGCAGAAATTCCTATGATAAAGCTGCGAGTTTCAACCGGTTACTTTTTTCTTATCTCCGTAGGTACCTTTCTAAGGAAATGTTAACGTGTGCTTATGAAATCCCTATACTTATGCAATAATGCGACACAGTGTACTTGATTATCACACTGAACATTACGCAGGGTTCACAGTCCGCGCTTTGATGCAGAAAAGAATTGTTGTAGTAAAAGTTGTGCTCTCTCTGAGGTACTAAAAAATTAAACTTAATTAAACTTATTGCATAAAAATAAATATTAAATTAAATGTGGAATTATGTGTATTGAGTAATACTTACTTATTTGTGATTTATACCGAACTATATTAGCATGAAAAATGTTGTTAAAATGTGCATTGCTTTCTCATATCAGCGCAATGAAAAGTCAATAAATATGCAGTCCACGGCTGGAAATACGAATGCCTTGCTAACAACATTGCTGACCTTACATTTCTCGAAATATTTTCTTTTCTGTTTAGTTAGCATTTTTGTTCTTACCACTATTTTTTACTCAACTTTACTTTCGAATGAATCTTTTTGATTAATCATATAAATTTTTCTCAAGAAATTATTAAAGTTCGATGATTCACTTGGTTATTATCTCAAGTGCACGCGGAATACTTACCATGTGTCAATAATAATGATCGAACTAATTCAACAGAATAACTTTGAATACTCTAGTATGAAAAGGACTGAAAAATTAAGTAGCTTTTGAACATTTCGAATCTAATGAGATACCGAATGCATGTGTATATAGTACACACGTCATTTTCAGCGGAAAATGAATGAACTCGTATCATGTTATTTTCTTTCGATAGCTGGATGACGTAGCCACAACTGGATGCAAGGTAGATAGCAGTCATACACTTCCTTACAAAGCTGCCTTTGTTTAAATTTTTTTTTCTAAAAAAATTTTTATTGTTCGGGCATGTTTTTTAAAAATTCAAAGATAAATGTAAAGGAGAGAAAAAAAATGCATTAATAATAATCGTGCGAGTAATTTCTTAGAGAAAATGCTAGGAAGTCGTTATGGGCATAGAGTGCAATTGAAAAAAAAAAAAAACAAGCTGAGAAGAGACTGAGATACGAAACGACGACCCGTATGACTGCTTACTCGCACGGTGTGGACACGATTCCCTACGCGTTGTTCCGTCCTCATTAAGGGAAGTGGATTGTGCCGTCAGGGCCGTTGACTGAATGTTTGAAACCTTGTTCCTCAACTTTCATTTTTATATTTTAATTTACGAAAAGTAAAACAAAAAATTCATTTAATTTGTATATGCATTTATATTCATGTCTTTTAATAAATAATTCAATCTTACTGTATTTTTTTATGATTCTAAAGGTTATTTTTTGCAGGTTTCGTCATGTAGTTTAGGAGTTAAATAGTTGCATTGCAAATATTTTAATGAGCTTTTTAATGAAGCTCGATAGCATGATACTGAGATTAGGTTTTAAAGAACTGTTCCACTTCCTCAATTAGACTTGTAAGCGTTGAGATGAGTAATTTATCTTTTACATGTTATTTAAAATCTATAGAGAAATTTAATAATTATTTTTTTATTTACTATGTATTCTTAACTATTTCAATTGCAAGAGAAATTGATAAAAATATCGGAAGATAAGCTGAAACTTTTTCAGCCAAAAAATAGTCTATGAATTCGGTTTAATAGTAAATCAAAGAGTAAGAATTTTTTATCAAGTAAAAGATATCGGCCCTTATTATCTCGATAAGACTCGAGGTACGATAAACTTATAGCAATCGATATTTTTAGCTCATTTTTTGTAATAAAAAATTAATGATCTCATACGTATTGGCTTTTTTGCCATTGTAAATGTTGATTTGATGGCTATTTATTAAGTATTATGACTTACTTTACGATTGCACATTTTTTTATAACTTATACGTGAAAAACAAAGTACATGTTAAGAATACACCATTCTGCGGTACAATTGATAATAAAAAAAAAAAACAAGCATCGTCTTCCTCAATAAAATAAAAAAACATTTCACGAAGCAAGTGCATTCGTACGAAATGCACGCGCTATACTATCCACTTTGATCAAATTGGAAATATGTTCCATATATACATATTTGATGATGGTTTTTAAAGCAAAGAAAAAAATGTCATTATTCTTCTTAGTGAAAGAAAGAGACGCGAATATTGCCAGTCATATTTCTTATTGCGCCTGTACGGATGCTTCACGCGACACTTTCCTAAAATTCGAAATTAGCAAATAAAACATAATTTTACGCACGCGACTCTCAAGTCCCCGACAAAGAGTGAGAGAAAAGCACAACGACGTCAACTCAAAAAAGATTGATTACGCATTTTTAATTGACGAGGAGTGACTCGGTTTTCCCAGAAGGTAAAACACGACACCACAATGGGATCACGCCAGGACAAACGCGTATCTGAGTGCGCTCGCAAAAGATGTGTCGAGGTGAGCTCTTCCCTCCTCGGTATCAAATTAGGTCTAGAGTTCGCCGTACCTCAAGGACTCGGCTCGTCTCGTGGACTTAAACGGCGCGCATAATAAATGCATTATTGCACGTTTTCAATTTTACTCTCGTCGCTCTTACTGTTCTAAGGAAATCCTGTAGTGTTTAAGCGTTTAGCTGTATATACAATTTACATAAAAAGTTATTACTACCACTATTTTCTCGATATTATTGCAGAAACCCCGGTTTGTACCTGCAATATGAAGACACTAAAAACTTTTAAATACGGATTATAAGAAACGCATTCTTTTATTATTAGTTAATAATTTTATAAGCTAGTATTTGTTCTTGAAGAAATTAGCAACATTAATTACAGTATTTACGATTGAAGATTCTTGACATCGCAAGTGATTTTAAACCCACGTGTTTTAAGTAATAGTAATTTTATCAATATGAATTATATTATTTCATAAAAGTGGCGTTAAAGATAAACTTTAAAGATAAACTTTCTTCGATTCATTATCCAAATTTTTTTTTTTTAATTATTACAACGTCGTTATGTTCCGAAGAATAAATTATATTATGTTTGTGAGAAAATAATTAATTTAATTATACATTCTATTCCGAAAACTGCAATAGCTAAAGCTCATTATCTTTGCAACACTTATTGCAAAAAAATTACACGATTACGTGGACAATATATTCAAATGCATTCGATGATTCAGAGTGCACTTCGTATATTTAGGTTTTCAATACTTAATTTTGTTTGTCAAATGTGAGTTACCTAGTGACGTAAGTTTCAAACTTTTTTTATTATCATGGTAATCTCTTAAATGTTTTCAAACGATTTTGATATTTTTAAAATTATTATTAGATGAACTTTTTCTAATAATTCATCGAACGAACTTATTATTAAACTAAAGCAATAAAGTAGAATTGAATATAAAATAATTATATTTGGGTGTAAACAAATTATCAATTATAACACATCAAATATATATTTATCTAATAGTGTATATCAGTAGCTCAAAATTTTTCTGATCAGTTCAGATAAGAAAAAAAAAACATTTATCAGAGCAGTGTTTTTGCTTCCTGTGACTCAGTTACTATCTACGCCCCTGGCTTTTATACGCTTTATTATATAGAGTAAATGAACTCGAGCTGTCCCTTTTATTCTCTCCAGCCCGATCACGGGATCTTTGCCTTTCAATATCATATGTATTAAAACTATTTCTGGACAAACGCTAAATAAAATACGGGCAGCATTTCTCGATTTTTACTCAAGATGAAAGATTAGTAAATAATATTTTAAAAATATTATCATAAGATTATTTTTAACAAATAAAATGACTTACGTATTTCATTTACGTAAATAAAAATAAACGCTTACAATTTAAATATATGTAAATTGTCGAAATTTCTCAATTATAATTTATGACAATTATAATTATATCTTTTAATTTAAATTTTGATTGGATATCTAATTTTTTTTATTGTGATTCTTTAGGTTCGAGATCGTTTCCTGGATAGCAGATGGAACCCTCTTATAAAGCTTCATGTAATATGTAGAGTTTTGAACGAGTTAAAGAAATGATTTAGTTCGCTCGTTACGTAGGCATTGCTCAGAAATGTCGTACAAGATGAGGACGACGACTTTAAGTTTTTTAACTGTTTGGGCAGTCGCTATATGTTTGTTTGAGTCAATTGCTGCTCTCGAAGGCCCAAATGTTTGCACAAGACAAGAATCGTAAGTTTTTTCAAAATGTTTGTTTAACATTTTTAAAGCATATTCTAAACTTGTCTGACTTAATGTACCTTTTAACAATTGTTTTTTTTTTTCTTACTTCAGATATACCGTAACCGTAAAGGTTTCAGAGCAAAAGCCGTACACTGAAAGAACCAAAACATTTTGTTGGAGTTTTCCACCATCGTGTTCTAAATATAAGATTAGCTTCAAAACTGTTTATAAAACTCAGGTAATGTAGCCTTGTAAGACATATATGCTGATAAATAATTGAATAATTTTAAAATTACGATTAGTTTTTTGACTTGGCAAAAAAAGAGGGTTTTTTTTTCTTAAAATGTAATTGAAATTTCAGACGATTACGAAGCAAAGGCCAGTTGAGGAGTGCTGTAAGGGATATACACAAACAAACACTGGCGATAGATGCATAGCTGTCTGCTCGAACGAATGCCTTCACGGAACGTGCATTGCTCCGGATGTTTGTAAATGTGAATCCGGTTATGGTGGACCTTCCTGTAACGTTAGTGAGTATATTTTTTCGCTGCTGTACTTCGACAAATATTTTGAATTTTAAGAGCGAAATTCTTTTAGCCGGCAGATAAATAGAAACAATATACCGTTGCTTTTTATTCTCTCACGCGGCAAAGATAAAAAACTATCGATGACTATTGACAAATTTGCATTCGAGTTTTGCATTTATGAGTCACTTACAGTGTCTGCATTGGTAAATTTGTCTTAATTGTGGGTACAAATTTATTGAAATGATTACAAATCCGGAAGTAACACTTACATGTAGAACAGACTATGCTTATTCATAGCTGTCCAAACGTGCTTTCGCGTAATTTTTTTTTCTTTTTTTTTATGCAACGTTTCTTAAAACTAAAGATTTCTCATTTTTTCAAAATACATTTTTCAACTGCAGTTAATTCTGTATTCTCTAGTACTTTTGTTCCATCGGAAAATCATTATTTAAAAGCAATGCTATTTTTAAAAAGTTATAAACCAAATAAATAATGTTTTGCAGAATGCCCCGATGCAAAGTGGGGCAAGGACTGTCAGGAGGACTGCCGGTGTGCGAACGGCGCGATCTGCGATCCGTACAACGGCAAATGCACGTGCACGCGAGGCTGGACCGGTGAATTCTGCGAAGACAAGTGTCCGGCCAACCGCTATGGTCAGAATTGCGGCGAAGAGTGCCGCTGTCTGAATGGCGGTAGCTGCCACCACATATCCGGCGAGTGCCATTGCGCGCCCGGCTACACCGGACCGTTGTGAGTACACGATTAACGACGTGTTGGGGAACTCGGATTTTAAAGGACTGACGTGTTGCAGTAACCGCGACCGCAATTAATTGCCTATTTAGTGTTGCACTCGTGTCTCACTTTTTAGATAAAGCGCGTCAAGTTCAAAAAAAATGAGAAGGATGATTTCTTTTCATTTATTTTTCCTATTAGATACGTAGGCTTAAATTTACTTTTTGACTATTTAAAAAGTAAAATGGGAATTCCTCATGTATATTATAAAAAGATAAGAAAGTCAACAGATTTTCGGAAAGAATCCTTCCGCATGCGAATTCTTTACTTTTGCTCTTTCACGACTACATGTTAATGTCGTTGTACGTTTCAAGCATTTCGACTGCACGATCACCTGCCAACGGCTTTACGTGCCTGAACTACTAAAAAACTGATTTGAAATTCCCTGTAAAAACTAATTTTCGAAGAAATCGATCGACTTGTGGAATGTTGTATTTAAACAAAAGAAAAAAGTACGATAAAAATATTACTCGCAGATTTTATACTAAGTTATGTTACGCACTTGTAAATTTAATTACATAATGCATGCGAAATAACACAACGAATCCGAAAACTGTTTAACCATATATCGCGTATTTAGTGTTTTAACGTTAAATTAGTTTGATGTAATATTTTTGATAATATAATTCTTTTAGGTGCAACGACTTTTGTCCTGTTGGAAAACACGGTGACGATTGCAAATCTGAATGTCGATGTCAGAATGGAGGTACTTGCAGTCCCACCACAGGAAAATGTTTCTGCACACCCGGATGGACGGTAAGTAAAAAACTTATTGAGTTTTTCAAAGGAAAACAGTTACGCATGAAAATTAATCTTTTTAGGGATCGGTGTGTGCAAATCGATGTCCGGATGGCTTTTGGGGTAGAAATTGCAGCGAAGTTTGCGAATGTTACAATGGCGCAGGATGTGATCACATTACCGGTGAATGTCAATGCAAACCAGGATTTTATGGCCACAGGGTAAACGAAATGCGTTAATTAAAAAAAATGCAGATTATTAAATAGAATAATTAAATTTATTATATTTTTACAGTGTCTGAAGAGCTGTCCTGCAGGTCGATTTGGAATGAATTGTGAAAATAACTGTACATGTGAAAACGATGCTTCTTGTTCCGCTGTTGATGGTTCTTGTCTCTGCGCACCGGGATGGAAGGGCACAACGTGTAATGAAAGAGTGTGCGGAGATGGTCTTTACGGTCCTGAATGTTCGAAGGTATATTATTTTTTTCAAACCTTCCTTATTTGTAAAGACAGATTCTCGATTACCTAAGCGCATTTACATCTAAATCTCGATGGAAAAATTTAAAATGTGTTTATCATCTCGTAGGTCTGTGAATGCGACAGCGCACATACGGAGCTCTGTCATCCGTGGACAGGTGATTGTACTTGCAAGGCTGGCTGGGCAGGCAAGACGTGCTCGCGCACTTGTCCCATCTACACTTACGGCCAGGACTGCGCGGAGACTTGCCAGTGCAAGAACAATGCTCAATGCTCACCGGTCAACGGAACCTGCATATGCGCCGCTGGTTATCGAGGTGTACATTGCGACGAGTTGTGTCCTGCTAATACCTTCGGCGAAGATTGCGCCCAGCGTTGTGTCTGTCTCAACGGCGGGACTTGCTCTCCCGAGGATGGACAATGCAACTGCTCAGCTGGTGAGTAGACTTCAACCTGATGGCGGTAGGATGAAAAAACAAAGATGAAATTGAAGTATAGAAGGTTAAATTTTTTCCTCGATGTATTAGTATTGATTGATGGATATATAACAAAGTTTCGGAAAAAAAAGTTTTTACTACATATAGCAATTCCTTCGAGTTCATTGAATATTTATACTTAAACAGAATTAGCAATTATTGAACCAATCAGTATTTATTGTCACATTCTGAATTAGCGATAAAATTCAATAATTACATAAAACAGAGAAGAGAAATGAATATAGTAAGCTTTACCTTGATGTATCATACTGCAAAATATTGTCATAATTGATTATTATTTATTATGAGTCACACTAATTTCAGACACGTTAACGTGCTTTTGTACTAGAATTAATTTTTCCTAGAACTCTTGGACTGAATTAAATCAAAATTGATCTATACAGCAGATAACTAAGATAATATTTCTAAGAGTAGTTTTAATAATTGTGCAAAACGAGCTTTAAAAATAGTAACGTTATTATTATATTTAACAATTAAAAATATTTATAACGATTAAGGTATTCAAAATAATTTTATAAAATTGATACGCCGACTTAACTCATGCGTATCCATTCATGTGAACATATGGTACGTAACAAGTATTTGACGAATTTAATCTTCATAGGTTACATTACAGGGGATATTAATAAGTAACCGAGACGTTAATAATGACAAGTGCAAGTTATGATGAACGCATTACACAAGGAAATAGCGTGCAGTTTCGCGTGGGATGGTCAATTTAAACTCGAGTAAAGAGGCCATTGTATAGTAGTCGCTAAAGAAAGGACAGGACATTTCTTAATGCTTCTTTTTTAAAATAAAGAATGAAGATAATAAATTTTTGTTTCTAATAGGCATTATATTGTACAATATTTACATACATTAGTCTTTTATTAAAGTAAATTAACTTTAAATTATTTTGAAAGGAAAAAATTACACCCACTGTCTTTGAATTATTTTTCTTCTTTTTTTTTACAAAGTCAATTTAAAATTTGTATTATTTCCGTTGTCTACGAGTTAAATCAATTTTCCCGTGAAATATTATATAAATCAGTAATGTCATTTGTAATCAAGGTACACAACTGCACAGCAATATTATTTCATTGATAAGATCTGTTCGTCATTATTTTTTATTCACGGTGCCTTATATTATTTTTTTTCCATTAAAAAAATGTCACATTTTACAATTAATTACAGTACTGTAGAGTAATGCACGTTAGGTTGAATTTATGTTGTACAGTTATTATATTAGTCATTGTATATTGTAGTTTTCACTTTTTTGGTGTAAATACACGATAATACTTGTATAGCACTCTGCCTACTTGCGTTTTGCAACTTTCGACAACTTACGCAATTAATGTAAATTGTTAAGGATCTCCAAATAGTCAGTATTTGCGGAGTGTCTAAAGGTGAGTAAATAAAATTATTTAATCAATGTCTGATTTTGAATAGGCTGGGATGGTGTGCAATGTGAACGACCTTGCGCCATTGGATATTACGGAAACGGCTGCAAAGAAAAATGCAGATGCCTTAATAACGCTGCTTGTAATCCGGAAAACGGTAAGACTCATTTTCAATCGCTTTTTATTAATAAAGAAGAAATCTAATTTTTAAATAAAAATAGGTACCTGTACCTGCCCACCCGGGTACTCTGGTGATTTGTGCCAGAATCGTTGTGAAAAAGGATTTTTCGGTAGTGATTGCTCACAGGTTTGCGATTGCCATGACGATAATAGTGTCGATTGTGATCCAGTTACCGGCCGCTGCATTTGTAAGCCTGAATGGCGAGGTTTGTACTTAAAATTCTTCTAACAAAACGACTACTTTTATTATCAATATTTTACAGAAGTTAAGTTCTAGTAGAATTTTAAAGATCTAATTACATTAATGTTCAAATGCATAGAATTTTACATGCAGATAAAAAAATCTTATACTTGTGTATGCGTAGAACGTTATTTTCAATAATTTTAACGCAAATGATTTTAACAGTGTAAAAATTGTATTCCCAGCAAGACTAAAGTTAAGTAAACAACTAATAATTGCTTCACATAACAATAAAGTATTAGGAGCATGCTAAAATTTTACTAGACTATACTTATATTGTAAACTAGAATTAATATATTTTTTCTTTACAAATTACTTTCATGCGAAAAAATGTATTAATAAGAGTAGTGCAAGTCAAGCTTGTTAAAAAAAAAAAACACGTGTAAAGAATGGTGTAGGGGAGAAGTACCACAAGCGACGCTAACTTGAGCATTAAACAGGGGTTCGCTGCGAGACGCAGTGCCCGGCGGGTACGTACGGCTACGACTGCAACGACAAGTGCAACTGTAAGAACAACAGCTCTTGCGACCCGGATACCGGTAACTGCGTGTGCGCACGCGGCTGGGAGGGAGCGGACTGCTCGCAGCCCTGTCGAAAGGGCTGGTTCGGTATGCGCTGCAAGGAGAAGTGTCCCGAAAAGATGCACGGTAAGTGCTTGCGCTACTTTCCTCGCTTGTAAGCTTTACAGGCTGCCGCCGCTGTTGCGCGCCCGCTAAAATTCAGGTGAAAGGTGGATCCAGTCGAGCAAGCCATTAGTGTAAATACCTGAAAGCAAGGACTTTAGAAACTTTTTTTCTTCTTTCTTGTCAATTATGTCATTGTGCCGTGCGGTACAAAGTAGTAATGCAAACACTTTTTGAACAATTACATTCATTGTTCATCACGGTTCTTGAGATGTATCTGTTAGTACTAAACGCTTTTAACTATTTTTCTACGTAGTTGTAAAATGCACGTTTATGGCGCTTTGTTTTTGTCCCAACGAGCTTTTGTAAATGCGTGCGTCAATGTAAATTCTGTTCTGTATATAAAGGCATTACTGATTTATCAATTAACACTATAGAAAAATCGTTCTAACCAATATTTATCTGATTTACTAACAACATTTTAGGTAAAAAAAATTTAGACTCGACGTACTGAGAAAAAAATGAAGGAAATCTTGAATGAAGACTGTTGAATTCTCTTCTTCTTCTCAATTGAAATTTATTTTAAAAACATTTTATAAATGTCAATTGAGTGTTTTTGAATCATTTTATGATGTTTTTAGAAAAATGTCTACGAATATT
>JAWWEN010048019.1:0-11752 GCA_035582955.1 Sycophila texana
TATAAGTAATAATTTATGTTTATGTATATACAAGAATATATTAGGTAGAAAATAATCTGCCAAATTTAAGGTTTGTGAACTTTAATAATTATTGTAATTAATATAACATTAATTTACTTCTATTATTTTCATTACTTTTCGCAAAACTTAATGCACCTTTTGTGACACGTACATAAGAAACATCTTAAAGAATTAACGTAATAATTGATACTCAATAAAAAGATTACATTATCAACCACGTTACTCATTTAGTAATAAAAATAAGTAGGTTAATTCAGTAAAAGCGACAAACGAAACACTATAAAATTCCCCGAGCAGCGTAAGATCGATATTGCAATCAACAAACTCTCGTACCCTTTTCCTCGACGAAAAAACCCGTCCAATTTCATTTCCGCGAAATCCACCTCGTATCAACCGCTCGAAACAACGATGGGAAAAGGGAGAAAATCCGGAGGAGGAGCGGAAAGCTCCAGGTCCATTTTGCCCTCCCCCGTTTTTTCCGTCGTCGTACTAGTTTATTTTCGCCCGACCTAATGCTGCCCCGGTTGGGGTATGAGTTCCGCCCAGCGTTCAACGGAGGTAATATTTCGGAGGCGTCGATAACTCCTTCGCGCGTAATCGTGCCTCGTTGGCCGCTAATGAAATCATTAGCGGGCTAAGCCACTCCGGCCGGACGATATTGGCCCTTTACGTTTATTAAAGTAGCGGCGAGCCCGGATGATGCCCCGCCCACGCGAGCTTTCCACTTAAGTTTCCATTGGATCCTCTGATAAGTCCGCCATTTGGATTTTCGATTTGGCGATGTATACTACTTGAGAGATTCGAAATCGTTGAGGAAAGGAGATGATGAAATAGAAGCGTCATCTGAAGAAAATTCTGAGTTTTTTTCGAAGGAAGTTATTCAAATAAGCGTATGAAATTATACAATTGGAAGAATGTCTGATCATAGCAGTGGAATACTACTGAATTTCATAAATAATTGATAAAATAAAAAAAAAGCCTTTCGAATTTTTATTTATACTACATTAATAAAATAAATTTAGTAAAAGTAGAAGCGGTTGTGAAGAAGTATTTACCCTTTTTAGAATGAAAGATTAAATCAGTAGTAAAACAAAAATATCAGGTTCATAGTAAATAATTTAACATTAAAGGATTCCTAATAAAAAAAGAACACACCTTAAGTAATTAGGTACAAGGGCTGTTTTGATGATGGTGATTTTCTTAAATACGAAGAATTAAAGGAAAACGATTGTCATGGAAAGTAGGAGCGTTTATGTCTGACTTCTTACGAACTTATACTACTTAAGTAAGAACAGCAGTAAAGGTATCGTAACCGTAAAAGTCGTAACATCTTGAGATCTTTTTTTTTATGAATAAACCTTTTAGCATAATTAGCTTAAACTTTTTATCTAACTTTTTAAAATAAATGTGCATTAAATTAATTAAATTACACGGGGAATCCAATTTTAATTTAATTTCATCATTTTAATTCCGACATTTCGTTAGATTAATAAATACGTTATTTAACGAAAGAATTTATATAAGTACATATATATTCAATTATAAATATTATTAAAAATAAAATTGATTACATATTTAATAAAAAAAAGATCCCTTCATAAAAAAATTAACGGAATTCACATTATATTATATTATATTCACGATTCGAATTAAAATTAGATTACACGAGGAACATAATTTCAATTTTACATCGTTACTGCACTTGTACTATTTCGGTGACTTTAAATATACATTATTTATCGAATGAACTGTATTTAATTGACATGATCCGATCGCAAATAAAATTATTAATGCGATATCATTAATGATTCTAAAATTTTATAAACATGAAAATTTTGTTTCTTTTGTCAATAGATTGCACACCTTACAAAAATTGTTTTCTTATTGATTGTATAATAAGGGATTTATATTCAGTCTATTTAATAAAATAAAAGAAATAAATTAGTTACAAAAAAATTTAAAAGATAATAAGTCTCTAAATTATAATCCTTAGCTTCCGCATAGAATCTTCCGGGTATACTCAGACTTTTTCCATCTCCTAGAAACTACGCTCCGGCGCTCGCTCGCGAGTTAAATTAAGCGTTTAACCAGCATGGAGCGTTGCGCGGCTCATTCACTCGCGCGAGTGTATCTCGCCGGGCGTTTTGCGTCAGCCCTCGAAATCCGCCCGAAGTTTGATCGCGGCTTAATATTGTAATCAAGCGGCTCGGGTAATTCGCGGAAGTTCGCCTTTTCAGAAGGGCGCGCCAGTCACGAGCAGGCATCGCGCCGCATTACCGGCCTGACTTGCGGCTGTCTCCCGCGTTTGAGTTCCCCAACGAAGGCCTATTGCCTCCGGTGGATTTTTCGCTTCGTGAGTTTGCGAAAAAATTCGTTTTTAGTTAAATCCGCAAACTTTTACTTTTTTTTTGCTTTTACTTCATTTCTCTGGCTACTTTTTTTCTTTTCACTGTGTAAGGGAACAGTTGAAAGTTGATTGAGTTTCGTTTTCAATTTGGATTCCGTTTTTTGCGAGGTAGTAAGGTACAGATGGGCAGATAAAGGGGAATATTCTAAAAATTTCTTCTGTTTAGTTTTTCATGATTAAATAGTGATTCTATTCTAATTTTATCAACTTTCGTGGCACTCAGGTGTAATTCCGATATAGTTTGTTATTCTATTTTTTATTTTACTTTATATTTTTTTTATTTTATTGTATAGGGCTGCTTAGTCCGTTTGATCTTGAATAAGTAAATAAATAATGCTTCCGGAAGAGTTACTAAAAAAATCAATTAACAAGATAATAGTAGTATTTAACACTGGAATTTTTTAAATTCATTATAAATTAGGTTGTATTTCAATTTTTAGAAACAATACAAAGATATAAAAATGTTGTTTAATGCAGAAATGAAACTCAAATATTAAATTAAATAGTTATTTTCGATACAAGTGCGTAAAAGTTGATTCTCGGACGAGGGTGACTTTAGCGTCCGAGCGAAGCGAGGATGATAAACACACGAGTCCGAAAATCAATTTTAGCACGAGTGTCGAACCCTATTTTATGCAACGACGGCGCCAAGTGCTGATTTTACGCACGCTTGCGTAAAGTAGTACTTTACGCACGGAGTTGCATAAAATTAATGATTAAAGTAACTCAATTATTATTAAAGTGGCGTAATATCTGGTAAATTATTAAAGTGGCGTAATATCTGGTCAATCATCATCCCCTGAGTCCTTTCTCGATCAAATTCTGATGGAACAGCGAAGCGGGGCAAGTTGCCCGCTGCAAAAGTCTCCGTAGCTCTGAATCACGTCTGGGGTATAGCGGCGGGGGTGGTAGCCACCTCGAAACACCCAGAGAAGCTCGCTGCTCGCGGTTGCGGCTACGCGTCCTCCCTAAACCGCAGTAAACCTCGCGAGCAGCAGTACATTAACGCGAGTTCGTCAGCGGTGGCCATTAGAGTCTCATCCCCACCCCCAACCCCAACCCCACCCCACCGTCAGTTTGCTTTATTAATGATAATCGCGAATTTAACGCTTGCCAGCGAGAATCGAATTTCGGGGAAAGCGGGCTCTAAACGCTAAGCGCCGCTGATTCCGAGGGGTGAGATGGGGTGGGATTAAAAATAATACGCCGGAGGAGAATCGACGGGGATTTGCGCGTTGAGCTCGGGAGCTGAATAATTGACGCGATGCGGGAGTGAATTTTTCAAAGGCCCAGACTGTTACGGGATTTTTGGGAGGGATTTTTCCCGGGTGAGAGGACTTTTGACGGGGACCTGCTGTATCGAGCGGTAGGCGGATTTTCTGCAAGGTGCATTGCGGTTTTAAGCTGGAATCTTTCTTTTTATTTCTTTTTTTTTTTTAAATAGGTATCAAAATTAAAAAGAAAATAAAGACTCTTTGTAGCTTTTAAATTAAATGGTATGAATAGTTTTTATTTAAATAAAACGGAAATAAAAATGAAAGACCAAATATCGCTGATGGATTAGAAGAACAAAGAATAATGTAGAAAAAAGTAATCCTGACCCTCCTCAATGAAAGATTGAAAAATAGAGACTAAAATAAATTATTCGCAGTGTGATTTCAGTATCCAAGTCTAAAGCTCGTCGAGATTAAAATTTGAAATATGGAGATAATAAAATTTGCCGCTCGCTTTGATATCCGTAAAAAACAATTTGAAGTCCATATTTTCCACATATTGGGGATAAAAATGCGTGTGCGAGTCCATCCCGCGCTTTGATGCTGGAATACGTTTGCCAATGTTCTTCTATATTATTTTCCCAGAGACTCGTCTTTGACGACGGAGGATAAACGGATTCCTGGTGCATGCAGCCAAGATGAGCTCAAGACACATATGAGAAATTGTCTACCTCCTCGCTCCGTAGCGGGAGCTAATATTGGAAATAGTTTTTATTCCACCGGGAATTTTCGGCTGTAATGGGATTTCTTTTATCACTTCAAAGTATACTGTGTATGCGCTCCGCTGGCACTGATACCTCGCTCCAAATCAATTTTAATACATATTGCATCCACCGGCGGGAAATTGATATTTGACACGTCAAAGAGTTTGCAGCCCCTGGAGGAGCTTAATATGTGTGTCTTGCAGTAAATCACTGGCTTCCGGCAAGGCTGCGTTAAGTTCGTTCATTGTGTAATATCAAGTTAAATCGTCTTTTTATGATCATAGCCTCGACGAAATGACCCATAATTTTCAATATTTTAATAAAGTCGCGTGTCTGATCAGGATGCGTATTCTAAATTAAATTTAATTGCACATTTAATTATCTATCGGATGAATTTGAATTTGCGTCTGAGCGTGCTATAAGTAATAAATTATGAAACGAGCGGATATTTTCAATAATTTAAACTAAATACCTTCCAATTTTACCTATCAATATATTAATTTAAACTTATTGGAGTATTTATGCATTAATCAAATATATAAATTGTTAATGAATTTATCCACATTCATATACCTATTTTTTTATTCTAATTATTTTGAAATGTTTAAGTAACGCATATTTAGAATGCTTCAGAGAATATTTCATTAACTATTTAATTACACTGCATTCAATATTTATTTCTCTAGTAATTAGGGAAAAGGAAAAAGATTAATTCATGAAGTATTAGATGACTGAAGAAAAAGATTAGAATTAATGACCTTTGATTCGAACTTAACTCACCTATGGAATGACCTTTATTAGACCTTAAAGCTTGTTCGAGAATGTCCTTCAAGTCGACCTTAAATTCATCTAAAGACTTTAAATTTTACTTTAAAGCTCAGTTAATAATGACCTCCAAATCGAACTTAAAGTCATCTAAGTAATGACCTTCAATAGGATCTTGAAGCGTGTGTTTACATTTTTACAGGTTACCCTAAAGAACTTCAAGGTTTAAAAAACAAACTTTAAAATGGAATGCATATTCCAGGACGTAAAATCTAATGCTCTTCTCAAAATTCAAAGTCAAACATATTAGTTTAATGCAAAGTCTCTATTAGTTTATTTATTCTGATATCTACAACGTGCATCATACCATTTTTCATCAAATCAGATAAATTGTACAAATAAAAATATTTTAGTCTATTAATTTTCTCCTCTGACCATCGAGCTACAAAAGAAAACCCCACGATCACCTAAAAGCCTCCCCTGAAAATAAAATCTGAAAAAATCATCCACTCTCTAAGCAGCGTATCTCCTATCGTCGCACTTTAATTTAAACTCGAGCTCAAGTATCTCTCCCATTAGCTATCGAAATGTCCCCAATTCACGCGCCTCATCCTACTGGGGATCAGCGTCCGGCAAAAACGCCCGGCATTGCATCATCGATCGCGCTTAACACCGCGAGACCCCAGTAATTGGGCCAATCTGCGGCGCCGAAATGCAGCAATCACGCTCGCGTCGAGAGCTCCCTCCCGGTTAATGAGATTCGATTGCCGGAGGCGGGCGGTCCCCGCGGCGCACGTGCGCCCAACGACTGGCCGGTCCGCGAAAAACGCATCCGCGCAATTATCCCGCGATATTTCAGCCTAATTCGGGAAGAGGGTGAGGGGGGCCTACGCGCCGCGAGCATAGTACCGTCCGGGCATAAACGTCGCGTAAATTGGGCGGAAGTGCACGCGACGCACCTGGGGCCGCGACCGCGCGCCATTTGTCACCGGCCGAGATGAGCATCGCGCGCCCGGCCGCGAACACCTCGTAATTCATGTGCCAGTCGAAACCGGGTGTAATTAGCCGCGCGTTCGTGAGCGACATCGGAGTGTTGTTCTTTCTTTTTTTTTTTTTTTTTTAAATTTGAGTATGCTTTTGGGTCTGGATGGGATTTTGATTAGATTGGGGTACGGGTACGAATAATGTGGGGTCGGTACATTGAGACTGATACTTTGGGATTTTTTGCTTGGGACGCAGAAATGAACACTGAGAGAAACTTTGTGGTAATTTTTACTATGGGTTCAGTAAATTGCTCATAGACTATAATTCTGAGTAATTTTATAAACTGCTTAGTAATTTTTAGTAGAATACTAGGGGGGATATGTAAATATATTAAATAGTCTTAAAATATATTAAAGTTCTTCTCACTAAAAGAATATCTAAAAAGTGCTTCTCTTTACTAGTAGCCTAATGCGATCGGATAAAAAGTTAATTGCAGTGCATTCAATTTGTCCAGAAATGTTTTTGTTCTAAAATAAACAAAAGAATTGTAAAATTCCAAAGTATTTTTAAACTTCGATCGATAACGATTCTTTACCAGATCTTAAGCTACGAGACCCATGGGTGTACTAATCGACGTGATAGATTTAATGGAGTGTAAACGGAAGTGTTAGGTAGTTTAACGCTTTCTCATTTCAGAAATATCCACTCTAGCGTAAAAGGCGCCAAACATTGCTTTAATCAAGTGTTTTATACTTTTTAACCTATGGAGACAGCTTAAATCGTCCAAGAATTAGAGTAGAGCACAAAGTCCAGAGAATTAAAAGCACTAGACTAAGATTAAGCACGATAAAAAAAAGTTGCCGGCTCGTACAAAACAGAGAGTCGTCGGCTCCCAGTATTTCTGAAAAAAAAGAACTAGAAGAAGAATAGAAAACGAAAAAGAGAAGCGAAAGCGTTCGCGCGAGCGAGCCGGGGTGCTGAAAAAAAAAAATGAAAAACCAGGGCGCGAAAAACGCTCGCAAGCTCACGGACTAAAAAGCGTAGCTCACGAGTTAGACGCACAAACGCTTGTGTTCCGTTAAAAGCTTTTGCTCGTTTTAGTCGTCCCGGCCAAAGGTACAGCCACCCCTTCTAAACCCCCTCAACCCCTTGCCCCTCCTCTGGAGGAGGTGGTCGCGGCGAGCTTTCACTGCTAATGGTTCATTTTTAAATTTGCCGGTGACCGAAAAAAAAGGAATCGCGGACACTTTTCGATAGCCTGATTCAAAAGCCGCACCCCCGGTGTATTGCGCCGCGAGCGCGGTGGAAATTTTTTTCGGGAATTTTTTTGTGTTTGATTTGAATGCGAGACGACTATTGCCATAAAGAGTTTGTTATTTTCGGGAGAATTTTTCTTTTTTGCTGGATTTTGAACGAGCTATTTTTTGTGCTTTTATCACGAATTGTTGAAAATTACGAGTTTTCGATTAAATGAATGATCGCTCAAATTTGTTTAAATTAGGGTACGTTATAGTTGATGGAGAAATAACCGTTTATTTAAGTTGGCTTGCTAATTAATGTTCAGATATGTAATCATTAATTCAGTTAACTCATAATCTATTTAAGATGAATGAAGCATAATTTTTAAATACATAAACTTGAATGAAAGAGAAATAAAACAAAAAAAAATAAATAAATAAGCATATATTTAGCATAGTACCCTAAATTTAGGATCAAAATTTTTATTAATTACCAATAATAATAATTAATTTGATTAAATAATTAGATATCTCTATTACAAAAGAAAAATCTTTAAAATAGGCTAAGGGGTGATTAGAATTATTTTTAGCAATCTTAAGTAGAATCAGCCGAGCACTGCAAGACGAAATATAATTTTTTTGTAGAATCAGCCGAATGCTGTAAGGCATAAAGGACAAATTTAAATACAACCAGTAAATACTGCAAATGTATTTAAAAATTTAAGTAGAACAAGTCGAGTATTTCAAGACATCGATCAACGGCAATTTTAAATAGAACCAGTTAAATACTGTCAAATGTATTGAAAATCTTAATAACAGTCGAGTATTGTAAGACGTAAATATTATTTCTTGTGGAATCAACCAAATACTGCAAGATGCAACGACAAATTTATAAACAACCAGTCAAATATTGCCAAATATAATGAAAACTTTAAGTAGAACAAACCGAGTACGGCAAGACATCAAAATGTTACCTTATTTCAATTTCTTCTGGATTCCTTAGGAATAATCAACGCTTTTATATCTAATGAAGAAAAGTGCAATAAAACCGTTAAATATCCAGGAAAAAAAGCTCGACTTTTCATGGAACTGAACTCGATAGCTTTGGGTGCCGGAGGCGGCGAGGTAGCCCCTCCGCATAATGGTGATTGCGTTTGATCGGTCGGGATTAATTAATTGCGCCGGCCGATTGAATCCCGGCGGCGATGATGACGGCATTTCCGCGGGTGGAGAGTCCCGTTTTCGAGGCTAACTTCGTTATCACCAGCCGAATTTCATCGCGAGATGGTTGTCGCCTTAATGGGCCCTCCGATTCAGGCAAAAATATTTTTCAACGCTGATTCCAGAGTCTCTCAAATAATTTCTTATAAATAATGATTGATCTCCAAAAAAGTACTTCGATATAGTAATGCTTAAATTCACCAAGAATTTTGGACAATATACCTTAATATTTTTACTTTCTTCATACCCTTCATAGTTTAACTTCCTAATTTGTAATACTTTCATGTATTAAGTTTTATCATTATTATTTTTCCTTAATTTTGTTTTCTTCATAATTTGTATCTAAGGGCATCTCAACGATAAAAATTTTAAGCCCGTTTAACATAATTGAATATAAATAAATAAACATTTAAAAAAAACATTTAAAAAAAAAAATCATTGATTCAGAGATCGGGTGGATTTCTGGTAATATTTAACTTTTGATTACGTGCGAGTAAAATGAAGTGCCTCATTCACGCATGGCCAGTTATCGGCGAACGCTTCCGTTTTTAAAAATTCACGTCAAAATGGAATCGGATAACGATAACAGCTGGGTAAATTAAAACTTTACAGGCCGAAGTTTATGTAAATGTGATCACATTAAAAGTAAGCAGAAATCGTTTTTAACGAAAATTTAATTTCCAGATTTAAATTACGGTGGATTAAGCGAGGTATCCGTTAACATTGATTCCATTTTCGATAATTGAAATAAAAAGGATCTTTATGCGCTCTATTAAAACAGCGTATTTACGAGCGATTCCAAAAGTAATCCCTTGGTAAGTCCGCAAATACGAGTATAAGCAAGTCCACGTGAAAATGACAATTTTCATCCCCGGAAATATAATAAAAAAAATAATCTTAAATGACTTAAAGAGGATGGGACGACTTTCCCAGTGTTTATAGGGTGGAAGCCCCTTCCAAGGGGAGGTTCGATTTTTCGCGCACGTTCGATTAACTTCTGGAGAAAAATCCGCGTTTCATCAATCACGCGAGCCGCTAAAGTCGATTTTCTCCGATCCGGCGTAAAGATTACGCGGCGGCACGAGGCGACAAAGTGTCTCTCCCTACTGACTCGGGCCTCCGACGCCCGGATAAATGGGATGATGGACGAGCGCCCGATCCAGAATCCCACGTTTTCGAGCCACGGTGTACTCGAGGTTCCGCCCGTTTTGCATAAGTTTGTGCTCCTTGCTTCAGTCGTTTTTTCCCTTTTAGTTTTAGATTAAAGTTTTTTTTATCCTTCAATAATAAAATGAAATAAATATTAAAATTCTTCAATCGGAGAAGATATAATTATAGTTTACAGATACTAACGAAATCGATTAATTTTGTGACGTTAAGATATCAATTTACATGTTTTAGCAGCTCTCTTTATTTAAAATAAAATCAGATTTTATTTATTTATCTATTAATAAAATCTAACAAATATAACCTTCTTTGAATATTCAATTTTAAATATTAAATTCTCAACTGGAAACGTAATCATTAATCAATCGAGTTCCCTCTTAAAATGCTTCACAAGAGAGGATTGTTGAAGGTATTTATAATACATTTCTCTGAATCGTTTCATCAATTTTTTTCTAGAAAAATTAATTATTATCGCGTCGATTATTCGTTGGAGTAAGTCATCCGTTTTATCCGAACAATTTTAATTAATCCGGACAAATAACGTATCTCATAATTAATAATTGAAAAGCGAACAAACTTATCTGCAAGTGAATTCATATAATTATACTAAACATTGGCTGTCAGAGAAAATTAACATCTCAATATCTGATACGAAGTTTCTTTATCAAACTTCAAAGCTTAAATTAACATCGCCTCAAGTCGTAAAAAAAGAAAAAATTGCCCCGAAGCCTTGCAAATACGCGGCGGAGTTTAATGGGGGGTAAGAACTAATTTTCCCGAATACGGGAAAAGTATTTCGTTCAAACTGCATTTCTCCTTTATGGCCAAAGACATTGGGAAAGATACTTAGACATGCATAGAATTTTTTAGCAGCTCGCTAAAAATGGAAAGGTATATCACGATAAGAAGAATCCACTTTCCGGAAATTCTCTCTTAAATAGTCATTCCCTGGATAGCAAATGTATTATACGAAACTTTGTCGCTTGGCTTTACTGTGCAATAAATAAAATCATAAAGTAATTGTATTTTATGAAATTAACATTTATTGAAACGTTTTTAAATATTTTTCTTAATAATTTGATTTAAAACGTATACATTGTTAACCAATTTCAAATTACATTAGAGTTGAATTCATTGCAATTTATTGATTAAAAAATTAATATCGAATTAATAATTACAGCGTATACAATAAATTTTCTTTTTAATAAAAATATCATTTTTCGATATAAAAGGTGACATTCCTGCCAATACGATAACAAAAAAGTAACAAGAATTGATGACACTTCTGCGCTATTTAATGAATGGAAAGTATAATTTGATTGAATAATTAGATATTTCTATTGCAAAAGAAAAATCTTTAAAATTGTCTGAGGTAATTAGATCTTTTTTAACAAGTTTAAGTAGAAACAACCGAGTACTGTAAGACGTAAATATTTTTTTTTTATGGAATTAGTCGAATACTGCAAGGCGGGAAGTCAATTTTAAGTAGAGTAAGTCGAGTACGGCAAGACTGAAAGATTAGTTTATGTGGAATCAGTCGATTATTGCAAGGCGAATGGTTTGTATAAATGTTAAATAAAATTAAATTAAAGATGTTATTCTTTGAGTATTTAGAAAAAAAAATGATCATAAGTGTGTCTTGATCATTTACGCAAGTGTTAAAATTGCCAGACCTGTAAAAGAAACCTGAAGGTTTAATAAGAAGTGATAAAATAATAATAATTGAAAAGAGAAAGCAGAAAGAGGGTTTTGAGGAATGGAGTGAGGGTCTATCAGGAGGGTAGCATGACAAGGGTATTAAGAGGATGAGAGTAAAGGGGAATTACATCTTTCAACAGTTTAAGATGGATGTACAGTATCTACAATTTATTTTTTGGAAATCATCATGAAGGGCTTGTACACCGAGAAAAAAATTTAGTTGGATCAACGATCGCGCTGTTAAATACTTCCAACCAAAAAAAAGCTGTTAAT
>JAWWEN010048030.1:0-11752 GCA_035582955.1 Sycophila texana
TCTATGTATATAGTGGCGGTAACAAGCCGAGGGAACTTCGTTCCTACCGGGGGTCCCGAGACCCACACGTTGTTTTTGTTTTTTGTTATGATCTACTAAAGGGATTTTTTGTAATTATTCAAAGAATAGATAAGCTGTACGTTTTTTGAATTAAAAAGAAAGGAAGACCATCTGTTTCCGTTCTTAGGGAGTTTCTTCAAAATATGACGAGGATGGATTAGTAGTATATTTGAGAGAGTTCATAAAAAGGATGATATAAGCGGGTAAGTAGGGTCTCCTCGACCAGCGGTTAGCTTTGGGAGTATCGATTGTGTACAGCGTCTCGCTTGTGATATGTCATACAAAAAACATCAAAAAGTAGTTTCTTTTTGCTAAAGATCTTTAGTTAGCAATAATTATTTTTTACGAATTTATAAAGCATTAATAAATAAAAAATTTCAAATTAAATTATTATTGAATTTAATGTGCATATTTTATTTGTATAAAGGACTTCAAGTCTGTTAAATACTTTGATGAATACATAATTTCAATAAATTGAGTAAATAAAACCGTGGGAAAAATAATAGTCCTTTCATGAATTAATGTAATGCTTAAATGTAAAAACCAAATAGAATTACATAATCAAAATAAAATATTCGAAAACATTTTTTTACTTTTACGATAAATTTTCAACAAAATTCTGCAATTTTGCACAAGAAAAAAATAGTACAGAAAAATAGATAAAAAAAATATTGTATGTCAATTCACGACATTGATTTACTTTCTTTTGTGGAAAATCAATGCTATCATCCACCTGCATCTTGGTGCTTCGGTCAAGTGATGTATAGTAGGTAAGAATAAATGAAGTTCATTTTTAGCTGAAGTGTGCATATCATTCGTGCTAAAAAATCTTTTCTCTCCAGTTTTAATTACAACATACTCGCCGATACTATACGTGAATATTTTTTTTTTCATTTTTAATTCATGCTACAAACTTCATATCTGTAGATATAAATAAATTAATACATCGCCAGTGTAATCGCTTGAAAGATACTTATTCAAGTAACTGTACAGCATAAGCCAAATAATTATCATTATCATTGATAAAAGAATGAGTCTTGATACCTTTGTTATCTGATGTAAAAATGATAATTAATGTGCTATTTATTTATTTATTAGGTATTCATTGCAAAAACTTAGTTCAATAGAAGCATAACAAATATATAAAAACATTTTACAATGCAACAAATATGAATAAAAAAGATGCCTGGAAAGGGCGATTTTTATTAATAAAAATATAGTGAATAATAAACTCTTCATTATTTCGATCTCTTATTTGATTAAATGTTTTTCGTTCTATTGTAAGTATAAGCGTGTGATGCGGGCGTGTCTGCTGTCGTGTAGGTATGTGAATATGCGTGTTTATTCCCTCAGAACAATATGCTTATCGACTGAATTTTTTTAAATAAAAAGAATGTTCGAGTTGACCAGTAGAAATAACGTCAAGCATTGTCTAAATAAAAGGAAAAGTTCAATTAATAGATAATCCATAGGGCAAGTGTCAAGATATTGACTAAGCTGCAATTTAAAGGGCAAAATAAGTAAATAATCGATTTTCTAAATAGCAAGAGGCCAACCGACGCAAACCCGGCTTGTTGGTTTCGGTGACTTTGATCGAGCGTTTCTATCTGTATCTGGTGCCTTCGTTTTTACGATACCTACCCTTCTTATTCTTGCTCGAGGCTCGCAGCTCACGAAATGCGGGAGACTTCCACTGGTGGTAAAAAAAATGCTTCTCCAAGTCGACTTGGACAAGTATCAAATTTCGATAAAATAAAAATGTTATCGAATGGCGTAAAATGAAAGAGCATCGATTGTGGCACACATTTGGGAGGAACAATGAATGTGTATCAATGTAAATAAATAACATTGGAATTTTTCAATAAGTTTATTGCAGTTATACAAATGGTTCGTTCTTACGTCTTGCGCAGTAACAATCTGTTGATTTATAAATGTAAAATCCATATGGTAACTATATCGTAACAACTATGCATATCTATATATGAATATTGCAATTGCTCGTACAATATTGTAAGAAATGGCACTACCATTCAATATAGAGTTCTTAATTTTCTTTATTACAATTTAATTAAACAATACACGTCTTTTTGATGTAAGCTATTTTTTATTTTATTACAAGGTAAACTAGAAAATTACGTATATACATTAAATTAATTGTAAATTTGGTGTCGGATAACATTGGTCGGTTAAACAATATCGAACTATGATTACTTATACACTTATTGTTTATGACTATCACTAGGAAATGAAAAATTCTGTTAATTTACATTAATTTACAAAAAAATTGAACAACAAAATTGACTTGTAAGTGATGTTTTTCAGATAAAGTTATTACAGATGGTCAATAAAAATTGCTTGCTTGTAGGTAGAAGTAAATGTTTGTTTTTATTCAATTTATTATTGTTTTTATGCAATATAAGTATCATAAAGTGTCTGTATATCAATTTTCTTTTTAGGTAACGTAGTTAAACTGTTTTATTTTTGTAAGGCGGTTATATGGTTACTTGTATAGTAATGTAAAAAATGTTAATATTAAAAAATGCAATTTATTAGTTTTTGTGCTAATGAAAACACGTGTAAAACTTGAATCGCGTAGATTTTTCAATAAGACAAATTGATTATAAAAAGTAGAAACTTTGAAACGAAAGAGGAAATTAATCTATTTTGTAGTATGCTTTCATATTTTGTCGAAGTTTCCCTTAGGATACGCGAGGTCAATTAATTACTGTTCTATCTGATCGTATAACTTGAGTATACGGGGCAGTTTTTCTCTTTTTTTTACGAAATTATTTTGATTGTTTAAACTCAAGAGTAAGTAATTTTAATCTTACAATTTCGTTGTAACAAATACTATATAAATTCGATAACATTATAATAAAATTAATCAATATTTAGTTTTTTTATGGTACCAATTATTCTCAATAAATAATTCTAAAGTACTAATACTTTGGATTTATCAATTTAAAAGTTATTAAATAAAAAGATAGTGTTTCCCTATATAATATAATTTTTTCGTATAAAAGAATTAAATTAAATTTTATTTATCTCTTCGTTCTTATGTGGAAAATTTGTTAACTATTATCTCTATTTTTTAGAAGTCGTAATGTACTTAATTTTTAAATTCCTTGGCAAAATGGTTAATTAATTAATCTTACATAGTTAATTTATAGTTTTCGCTTTAACTTTATAATGATATCTCGTTTGTTTATTTTATTAAATTTTTATCCTTTATTTTATAATATGTAGCGAAGTATTTAGGATATAATAATTTAGGAGAGGAATTATACAATTTATATGTTTAATCTTGTAGGTCTCTTTTGGCACTACCGCTTTAAGTATGAATGGATTTATATTCGAGATTTGAATTTATTTATATTCGAGGCAGCAAATTGAAATTTTTAACAATTTTTTTTAGCTTTGATAAATTATATATCGAAACAAATTTTGTTGTCCATTTTGAGGTATAATTTAATCGATAGTTCTGTTTTAAATTAAGAAGAGTTAAAAATAAATTTAGAAAACGAATAAAATATTGACTTAATAAGTACATTACTTCAATATTAATCGTAAATACTTTTTAAATATTTAGTTATAAAACACTTATAAATAGTCAGGTTAAATAATTGTTGTAACATTTACATAGCATTAGACTGGATGATCTCGACTATTAATCATTGAAAAAACATACATATTTTATTATCAGTTTTGTTGTAAGTATAACTTATTTTATTTGGTACCATGGAATCTTTCAGCTCAGTAGTTTGCCAAAGTTGAAATGAGGAACTTCTGGAAAAGTATAAGAACATTTTATTGGAAAATTTATAAATTATTCCAAATATTAATTTTAACTGTATAAATTAATAATTTTTTAATAATCTTATTGTAATTCTTCTCTAATCGGATATATATATATATAAATAAAAAACGGAAAACGAATACCGTTTTTTTATTAACGCGCAGATCGAAGGAAAAAATTTGTTAAAACAGTTTATTTTTCATTCTGATTTATGGTTCAGAAGTCGAATCAAAGCGTGTTCGCTCAACCGTATTAAAAAAGTTGGCCGTATTTTTTATGTGCGACAACCCTCACTTTATCGACACCGTAAATTATCTTTAAAAAGTCGTATTATTCAGCAATTTTCCTTTCATTTAAATGTTGTTTTTAAAAAAATTCCAACAGTGATAATTTTATTCCTTCTAATTATGCATAATACATTATCTGTTTAAATAAACTTAATTTGTTATTAGAATAATTGTTTAATAGTAATAAACAATTTGACTGTAAGCTCCTGTTTTAAAAGATATTGTATAGTTGCACTTTTCGCGGAGAAATTTAATTCACTGAAAATCAACGTAAATTTATCATCTCGTCTAAAGGTACATTGAGTGACATTTCATATCAGAAGATTAAATTAAAAAGTGCATTTAGTCAAAAAACTCAGTTTTAACGTAATGGATATTAAATAGTATATGATAGAGTTAATGTCACTGTTCGCTGAAGATAATCAATGATTAATTAAATGTTAAATTTTTTAAACAAATAACTGAAATTTTATCAATATAATTAAATAATAACTCACTTTCATAAAAACTTTAATATTACTTTTTATATTAAAAATATTGACGACATTTTTTTAGCAATAATACAGCGTTCCTACAATAAGGGTTAATAGCTATTTGGTAGATGTACAAAGAGGAGCACTAGAAAAATAGAGCATAACTAGTGTCTCATTCACTATTGATTCACAAAGCTGAGGTCGTATCTTGTTCATTGACACTTTTCAGCTCGGTCAATGCAAGATTCATTTGCACGCAAAACACACATTAGTCTCGTTTCATCATGAATAATTTAAAAATCAAATGAATCAAATATAGCCAACATTTTCGCTAGCATAATAAATAATTGAATATATGTGAATGGATTATCCAAATAAGAATTATTTTTAATTTATAATGTTAGTCCATGAATAGCTGCAGCCTTTGGTACTTTATTTATTATAATCCGAGATTAGCGAACCAGCTTAATTTATTTATTTCGTGTTTTCAGTGATCTATAATAATTTTAATATAAAATGTTTTTTTAAATAATTTATTAAGCTTTATGGAAATAATTTCATGGGAATTCGTTTAAATTCTTATTGATCCCTAGTCATTTCATTTAATATTTTTGCTCTTTCTACTGTTACTTTTTAAATGATATTAGTTTAAGCTTTTGAATGCATCGAGCTAATTATGTAAAACTTCGTTAAAGTTTCAAATGACTTTTAGTAATCGTATTGTCGGAAAAGAACATAGATTTGAATGTACTGTCATTAAAAAACTTTGTTTCGTTTTTGTTTTTAACGCATCTAGTAACAATTGTCACAGCTTTTATATCCACAAAGACTAGAAGAATTAATTTTTTTCTCCAATTTTAATCTAATGATTTTTATTTAATTATATCGTTTATTGTTATTTAACGATTTTCTTGAAATGACTATATTGAATATCATTGATGTTTCTAAAGTTTTTGTCAATTTGCGTAATTTTTTGTTGAGTATGACTTGTAAAATAAATCCCCGTTAAATAAAGTAACAACTATAAATAGAAATATTATTTTATTTTGCTTTGCGACAATTTTTACATGTCGTCACTGGTAATTTATCCATGCATCTGTAGAGATGATGTTCAGTTGAGTTATTCATAACATGTGCCTATGACATCATATACTTAACATACAGAATCGACTTGGTATGCATTAGTAGTCATGTTCCTTTCATAAACTATAAGACTTCTAGTATATAAAAATTTCAAACAAACGAGGGCAGATGGCCTCTTGTACGTGCTTACGCTCCATTCATAAAATTTTTAGAGAACCTCTATGTATTAATGCGACAAAAATCAATTTTGTGAATACTACTGGTTTTAGTGTGTTCTTTACGGATTGATTTTTTATTTATTCATTTTTTTAACGTGATATTTTCTGTTATCTTGATGCATTTATGTTTTGTGTCGATTTTTTTTATTTTCAGACAAATTTTTCCATTTTTTTTAGACAATATAATCAACTGCCCGAATTTATTTTTTATGATCAAGGCAGTTTATGTAGACTTTAAAGCTTAATTGTTAAATTTTGACTTAAAATAAATATTGTTTTTTTACCTATTTGTTCATCTGGTAACAACGAACCATATAACAGCTCCAATCAAGCCGATAGCAACCCCAACAGTGATCGCTATTTGTTTGTTCTGGAACAAATGAAAATTTATTTAAAGAACATCTTTTATTTAGAAAGTCCCTGAAAAAAGAAGGAAAATAAACTACATGCAGCCCGTCAATATTTTATAAAACTTTCACATATAAATGCATTGTTTTAAGTGCTGCACATTTTACTTCGCCGCGACGACACGCTCTACCTACATTTTTTTTTATTTTAAAAATTCAATGGCATTCAAGGCATAGCGCGATTGTGTTCTGGATATATTTAGAAAAAAAGACTTGTCGTTTTCACGTTAAATTCCACGAGGCTGCATTGTCTTCGTGCATCCGTACATATAAATAAAAATTCGTACATATATTTTCTTTATAAAGAAACACGGAACAATAAAGGAACGCAAGTAGTCTTTCTAACGCGCGGTCTCGATGCCCATAAACCAGGTTGCATGTCTGACTTATATCGCACGTAACTACTTTCGTTCTTGGATGAGGTCCTAGAAAAATCTGGTCGCCATGCCAGCACTGTTATTCCCTTCGAAATTTCTTCACGCATTAAGAACCACACTAAAACTTTCCATTCTCTTTTATTACCGCGTCCATTATATTTATATCATATATATAACAAATATATGTCATAGATACCTACATATATAAAAAAAAAAATGAATTTTTTTATTGCGGGATTTTTATAAAAAAGGATATTTTATTGCTAAGTAGTTTCCACGTGAACCTTTATCATAGTTGTTTAATGTCGCAGCAGACTGCGAGGCGATCGAAGTTTTTCATTCGCCTTATTTTATCCGGTGATAGACGCGTTTCAATTTGATCGAGATAGAAGTAAAAATAAAATGCTTCTTCCAAGCGCAGAGTCGGTTATACGAGAAGCGCGGGAAAATTCAAGTGCATCGAAATTTATGGTGGCGACGAAACTGGAAATGGGGATAAAATTTTACGGTGGACAGAGTATATGAACGATGTGCTTGCATAAAATTATTCCGAATTAAGTAGTTTTACGGTCGGCGATAAAAAACGAGAGATATCGTACTGTAGGTGGACTGGGGGAGCTTGCAGTGATCGCGCGTCCTCCACGACGGCAGCTCCATTCGTTTTAGTAAATTAAATGCGTCGTACCGGTGCCGGAGGCTATTGTGCGAGGAAAGTCATTTCCGATGACTATTGATTTTCCATAATACACGAAAATGTATAGATCCGATCCATTGTGCCATTTACATCGGCGTTGATCTTTTAATGCCGCGCAAAGCGAATGTGTAATGGTCCCACTATGGTCTTTGATAAAATATTTACAAGGGTTTGAAATATATTCTTTTGTTTTTGGTCGAAAAGGGAATTCGGTGTACTTTGTATGTTGGTGTGCAAAAAAAACCTTGAACAAAATGCATTTTGAGATCTGGTTTAATATTTTGTTGAAATTCTTTTCAATTTATTATTATTTTATCTGCTCGTATAACTTTAATATGAAGGGGAGTTTTGTTACTTAAAAAATTATTAAAAATTTGTTTTCTAAAAATATTTTTAAAATATTCTAAAAATGGTGTGTGCATTTAGTTTTCAAACTCCTCAATATTTATTGCTATAATAATTTTAAGACAATTTTTTTTTACCGTCACAAAGTTTTCTCTACGTGGAAGTAATAATGTTTTATTTTTTACGATAGTAATTTGTTTATTTATTTGATACATTTTTTGGTTTGGTTAAACTATTAATTCTTTATACCGATTTCATTTTAATTGTCACGATTTTCAAATAACATTGAGAGAAAAACTTTGAGTGAAATATATTTTTAAGATCTACGAGAATGTCAAAATTTAAATAAACTTTTTTTTTCATGCGTGGCAGAAAAATTTGCGATAAATTTCTAGACATAAACGGGAATAGAAACGAAAGGGTAAAATGTAAAAAGGTTTTCAACCCATACGAAAGTGCGTAATAAACTTTTCCAAGAATGTATAAGTGAGTTGAAATTTTCTTGTTTGCGTCGAAAATGTGTTAATGTAAAAAATTGTTTTTAATGAAATATTCAAAATTGTCTTTCATCGATTCTTTTTATCCCTAAAAAATAGTACTCTTCACATTATTATTATTACAGTTACGTGAAAAAAAAAAAAAAAATACTTCGATAGTAGTTTTCACTGCACGCTGCATACTAAATATAAGCCTGCGTTAATTATACGTATATTTCCTTCACTCGTTAAATTCAAAAACTGCGTAATAGAATCGAAACAAAATATCACGTAATTGAAAAGCTCTTATCAACTTTATCCGTTTAACGTAAAAACATTTTCGCGCAGATCACAAATTTTCAGCGTAAAATCGAAAATCCGACCGTAAAAATTAATCAGAATCCCGAACAATCGTAAAAGTCACTCTATAACAAACAAGAAAACCCTTACACTTCAGAAAAGAAAAATTCCCGCGCTGACATTGGCTGACTGTAAAAAAAAAGAAGGACGGTAAAAGTTCCGTCCAAGAAAGGCGTGTCGATGCGCAACGTCAAGGTATGAACGGACGAACCAACGAATATAAAAAGTAGTGAAAGTCACTATAACACTAATGAACACAACGACGGTTCAATTCCCTACGTCGCAAGCTCATCATCACCCTCCGCCGAGTCGCGCACATAATCCCACCTTGACTTGCCGAAACAAATGTAGGTCGTTCGAAATTCGTCCGTCCGCCGGTATGGGAGGCACGTTCACTGCTCGTCCGTCATCCCGTCGAAAGCACAAGCGAAACGAAAGCCTCGGCGACCCGCCGAAAGCGGCGGCGCTTTCCCAGCCGTGCGCGCGGGCTACAAATCAAACGAACGCGCGCAAAAAGCTACTCCCGAAAAGTGAAGGGAGAAATCGGAGGGGAGACACACGTTTGATAGGACTTTCTGGATTCTCGATAACTGCGTTGATGGTACTGTGAAAGATGCGAAGATTAATTATTGATTGGGTGTTTATTAGAGACCTAAAGATTCTGTGGTATACACTAGGTTCCTTTCTGTAATTAATTGAACTATTGAAAAACTATTTCAATTAGTAAAATTTTAATTATTAAGTTTAATGATAGTTTCATTATTAAGAACCATCATTGTTGAGTGATTGCTAGAGCATTAAATTTAGTAGATTTTCAGTGTCTAAATTTAACAAGATGATTTTGTTAGCCTTTTATTCAAAAGTCAATTTGTTATCGCTATTTCAAAAGTGATTATATTTTAATTGAAAAATGCAGTTGAAATTAACACTACTTCTGCAGGACATTCAGGTATGTTTATTCTTGTCTAAAAAAAAACAGTAAATATTAACTGGTTTCACAGCGAATTTTGATTTCATTAAAATTATAACATTTCTTTCCATTTCAAGTAATAATAATTTACTGTTTTTCAAAATTTTGCTAATTAGTAGTGAATATTTTCAGTTCTTATTATGTTGTTGAATAATGACTATTAGTGACATACTTTTGGCTTTTGGGTAGTGGATATATGCTGAATTTTATAAATCACTGTTTTACACTGTTTCAAATTTAAAAGGCACTCCATTTACTTACGAGAGTTGGATTCTGTTAAACATTTGAGCAAAATTGCGACGTAGCATAGAAATATCGTTTTGCATCGAAGAAAACGCGAGCTTACTTTATGGCGCGAAATTTAAATCTCTCGTTAATGATCCATGATTATAAGAGTTTTAATGCTCGTTAAGTTTTTCCCTTGTTTTTTTTGTGAGAAATTAATCATTTCCATGCGATGTTGCAAAGAATTAATTCAATTAATGCTTCCAAAACGTCTGAAAGGTCTTTTTACCATTTCGTATCAAATTCAAGTTTATTCTCATTTATTAATTAAACCTACATTTGTATATTTTCTTTTTTATTATCTATCATTTTTCAAGAGTATAACAAACAGTTTATTCGTTTAATTTTGAATTAATACAAAAGACCTAAAATGGTGGCCTTAGAGCGATTTTAAAATTTTCGAAAAAGCTAAGCTTATGAACATAAAAAAGACAAAAAACCAATCTCCATTGTTCATTTTTTTAAAAATGTTCTAAGCGAATTAACTTACGTTTAATGCAACTCCGACCGACACTAAAATTCTTTTGGTAAATTGAAAAAATATTCAAAAACTTCGTAGTGTGTAAATAAACAATTGAATAAATGTCTTGATAATCTAAAAAGATAAAACGACGACAAGAATGAATCTCCGCAACGTTACCATTTCTTTTTAAATTCTGAAAGCGTTCCAGAAGAATTGAAGTCAGTCGAGTGTACAGAAGAAAACGTCTATAGTGATGGTAAAAAAAAGTATATGGCACCTTCTAAAGTTAAATTAGTAAAAAAAATACTAAAATTAGTGAAGATTACTAATCATAAAAAAGTAGACCGCTTTACATGAATTTTTAGTTAAATGTCACCAATTCATCTTTAGATATCGGAAAGCCAGAAAAGCTTCTTATTACAAAACACCGTAAAATAAATAATAACTACAATTAAAAATTTACACTCTCCTTACTCAATCAAACCGATTCCAAACACTTCAAAAAAAATATTCTCAACTTTACAAAAATCGTCACTATAAAAAAGAAAAAGAAAAGAAAACCAAGATGAAGTTAAAAACACCGAAGTAGAGAAAAAGCAAAGGTAAAAGATCCGACGAAGGTATGGACAAGGGTGAAAGGAGAGCTGGTTTTAAACTGTCCTAATCGACTTAGCCTCACTTGTTTCCTTATCTTGGCTTCCCTGCACTCCTCCATGACGACCTGGGCGAGCACGGGGCCGGCGTCGAAGGCGTGCGCGGCCTCCATGCGGTCGAGGCCGCGCTCCAGGTCGTGGTGCCGCGAGAGCTGCTCCGAGAGCTCGGCCCTGTGCGGGTGCTGGGCCATGACGGCGGCTGCTTGGCTCGTTGCCGCTGATGCTGGTAGAGCCGCGTGTGCCGCCTGCTGCACGCCGAGCGCGCCCGCGGAGTGCAGCCCTCTGTACGTGCGCGCGCCCGACGAGCGACTGCGCCCGCCGGCGCCAGCGATTTTCCGCGTCGGCGCCGTCTGGCCGCGGGCGGAACCCACCCCCTCCTGCATCCCCACCTTTGCCGACACCGTGTGTGTGCATCCCCGAAGGGACGATCGCCCGACGCGTGTGTACGACTCCCTTTATATCTTTAAGGACGTTCTCCGGCTGCAGTGTGGTGGTCACACGCGTTGGTTTGTGTATGCTGCGGAAATTCGTCGACTAGGATGATGCTTTGGGTGGGAAAAGTCTTGTTTGGACGGTGGACGGATTTGAAAATGATGCTTATTTTTCTTTGCTTCAAAAGTCGTACGAGATTATTGTCTTGTTACAAAGAATAGGGAACTTGCATGAAATTTTTTTTTTAGATTTCATTAACTACATATGCAGAATGTTAAAAAATAATCGACACGTATTTTTCCTTTTTCCAATTTAATGATTATTAGCAAAGATATCGTACTTCAAAAATTCGTGTGACGTCACGAAGGTTACA
>JAWWEN010048041.1:0-11752 GCA_035582955.1 Sycophila texana
GTAAGCATATTGTATTTTAGAGATTTAGGACTTCTTCGAAGCCATGCAACACCTACTTGTATTTTAGAGGTTTAGGAATTCTTCGAAGCCATGCAACACCTACTTGTATTATAGAGGTTTAGGACTTCTTCGAAGCCATGCAACACCTACTTGTATTATAGAGGTTTAGGACTTCTTCGAAGCCATGCAACACCTACTTATAGTAGGAAGCCTCTTTCAACACCTAACTCTTTATCCGTTGGATACTAAGTCAACCAATGGACCAAACAGTTCTAAATTGATCTATATGATGTCATAAAAGAAAAGTAGGCTTTGGAGGATTCCTAAACCTCTCAAAATATAGGCGTAAACATATTTTTCTAACATTAGCAAACAATTTTGTTACATTTAAACATTTTTTCATAAAGGCCTTAAATATGTTAAAAAGATGGCTTGCCTCCTTTAGAAAAATATATATACAACATAATATTACCTAAACAGTTACATTCACAAAACAGTTATTGAACAAACAATAAATAGTACAATGCAAATAATACCGAGAGACAGGACAAAGGCGTAGCCAGAGTCTTTTATTATGCGAATATGGTTTTCAATACGATTCTACCTACCTAACCTAACTAACTCGAAAGTAATTGTAACCATAAAGCAAGTTTAAATTGTATTTATTTTTTACTATAATTATTATATTATTTTATTACTGAAAAATATATAATAGTATCACTTACTAGGTGCCATGTGGACTTTCTTCGTACAATTAGCTAAACCAAATCCTTTCAGCCGTACCCTCGCCGTACCTCGTGCAGTCCGAAAGAGCGGAATGGAAGTGGCAGCACTGAAAAGTGGTCAGAACACGTTCCGCTTCGGTGGTACTTTGCTGCGACTTTTTCTTATGTTGACGCACAGTACCTGTGATGTCGCTGTATTTGAATATATTGACGTCACTGCACATTCCATGGATATTCGCTTGATCCAATCGCGCTCCAAGAATGGCAATATTACATCAACAACCGCTTGTGTGAAAATATTTATTATTTTCTTTTGTTATATATAGATAAAATAAATAAAAATGAAATAAAAACTTTCGGAAATTTTCAAAATTAAAAAAAATGACTAAATATTTCGACGATAACTTCGAAAAAGATAAGAAAAAGATAAAGTACAGGCAAACTGAAACAAACGAATCTTGAGCTTTGCCATTTTTTTTTTAATTTTGAAATGTTTTTGAATTTATTTCAGTCGAGTGTACATTTCACCAAACTTATTATTTTAGTTAGAATGTATCTCCTAAATGGCAATATCGCTCGAAAAATCATACATGCAAAATAAAAACCAAACAAACATCTCAGCTTTTTTACACGGAGTTTTTCGCTGGCGGTATTGCCATTTTCGATACTAGTGCATTATTAGTACATTACACAAGAAGGAAGGTAAAAGAAGAATGATTTCAGATCGCATGTAAATTGTCATACGAGCCGAAAGCGAAGGTGACAAACGTGCGATCTGAGAACGTGCGATCTGAGGTATTCTTTTTTACCTCCCGGGTATAGTGAAAACATGATTTTTGGTCCCGTGCGTGTTTAGTTTCGCTTGGACGTTAAACACACACGAGTCCAGAAATCGATTGTGACACGAGTATCAAACAAAATTTTTCGCCCTAGCGGGCCGAAAGCAGTACCGTTCCTACCGCCGCCCGATCGAAAAGGTGATAATTTCGGCGTCGTTAGGCCGAAAAATACAATACGCTACATGG
The DNA here is from genome assembly GCA_035582955.1 of Sycophila texana. NCBI lineage: Eukaryota > Metazoa > Arthropoda > Insecta > Hymenoptera > Eurytomidae > Sycophila > Sycophila texana. The sequence goes on from JAWWEN010048041.1 coordinate 1,751, forward strand.
GAGGTAAAAAAGAATACCTCAGATCACACTTAAATTTTCACCTGAACCGAAGATCTGGGACCATTCTTGGAACATTCTTGCTTTACCTCCCCTGTTGCGTAATATACTATTTTAAAATACGAGAGCGGAAAACGTCGTTTTATTGCACGCTTGCCTGCCATAAGAAGACGTTTTACGCACTGATGTTATAAATAAAATTATAAAACTGTCAATATCACTTAAAAATTTCAAATTTATTAATCTAATATTATATATCTTATGCATTAACAGATTTTTAAATTTACTCATTACTATATGATAAAGTTATTATTCATATTTTGCTTGTACGATTAGGACTAACAGTCTTTATCACTGGCTGTGTTACTGATTTATTTTGCTTTTTTTAAATTGAAATATTTTTATTTGGAGTACGGTTTTCCAGTAATAAATTTATTTTTGCCCTTTTTTGTATATGAAATTCGAACTTTTTAGTTGATATGTTGATAATTTATTTATTATTATCTTAGGACTCAATTCTACATTTTTTTAATTCGGTAATATTGTCAGTATACGCTAAATCTGTTAGGATGAAATAGAGTTAAATTTGATTCCATTGGAGTCAAATTTTCAGTCGAAGTTTAGATTAAAATTAACTCCCTCGATTACAATGAACTAGAGTAACTTTTCATTCCAATGTAGAGTGAAATGGTAGACCATAACCTAACAAAATTCAGAGTGAAATTAAGTTATTTTACTTGTGTAAAGTGATTATTTCTCTCTGCTAGAGAAATTTTAAAATTTAACTCTATGAAGGAATTAACTCTAGAATGACTAAAAAAAGAGTGAAGTTCACTCTAGCCATTTTAGCGTGTATATTTTGTAAATGATTTTCTTAAAATTGTTTAACATTTCCATCCTATTTCAGGAACTTTTTTTTAGAAGGAGATGGTGTTTTCTTTCCATAAAAGTATTTTATATTATCAAAATACTTTCGTAGTATACCTGTACTTTAAGATTGCATATATTGTCTCCTTTTTTTGTCACAAGGTGTATTGAAAAAAGCGAGAGGAATTTTTTTATTCTATATAGTAGCAAAAATTACTGTATTCGGTAAGCTGTTCAATAACTAGAATTTCGCAAAAAGCGGACAATAATTACTGCAAACTTCTTTAACCCCTTAACTGGTAAGGCTTTTATAGCTTTTCGTGCCAAAACTGGTAGCCGCAAATACTATGTTTAGGTGTAAAAAATATTGTTTTTAGGGGTTTAAATCCATTACGAAATATCGAAGTTATCCAAATATGTGCATATATGATACATAGCCAGTTTTGGCACGACTTTTTTTGTGCGTATATGATACATAGCCAGTTAAGCAGTTAAGGGGTTAATATCAAAAAGTACAGATATATTGTAAATAACACCATCCAAAAATAATTTAATTAAAATACTTGTTTTTACAGCACACTACAGAATTAAAAATCAAATGAGTGTTAAATACGAAAGTACCGATTCAATACTCAAATTATGAATGTAAAAAAAACGAACGATAAAATGAGTGTTAAAATGAGTGTGTATTGAGTGTAATAATTCCACAGCATTAAATGAGTGTTTACGTGAGTATTAGTAAGCAGATAATACTTAAAAGCTTCATCTGTATTATCTGTATTTATCTTTATCTGTACATATTTTGGTATGTATATCTTTTAGACACATAAACAAAATTAAGGAAAGGTGAAATGGTTAAGTAAAAGAATGTGGAGTACTCCAGACCGTTCATCGAGTCTCAGTCGGTGTTCGTGTTAGTGTCTTTTTCAGAGGATTCAATTTCAAGATCAATAATTTTTTGAGCGTATCATTTATTGACGAAAACCTATATTTGGGAAAAATATGCAAATTTTTTCTATGCGAATAGCTGTGTGTCATTTACGAAAAATTGTCAACAATTAGGATACAAAAAAAAATTTTGGTCAAATTGTCTATAATAACAATATTTTTATATTGTTAAGCTTGAAAATACAGTATTTTCGAAACCATTAAATATTTATTTAATGAAAACAAATGAACATGTTTTTATAACGGAATATTTTTTGCAAGATATTATTTTGTAAGTATATTTTTTTGTAAACTGTGTAAATTGTTTGAATTATATTTCTAATTAATGTATAGTAATGTACAGTTTTATATTCTTTATTTTATTACTCAAATAACACTCGTTTTACACTCATAAAAACACTCAATTTAAAATTCAATTACTTAACACCCAGTTTTAGTGCGCAAAGCAGGCGATTCTCACTTTACGGTCATTTTACGCATTAGTTATGTGAGGTATTTTTCAACGCCTGCGCATAAAATTTAATAATAGTGGATATTAATGTATATGTCGGGTACGTGATTCTTTTAACAAATTGCATAAGAAATTCCCCTTTTTACACACGGCGCATAGAATGCGTTGTGTCCGATCTTTAGCGAAAATTAGGATTTACACAGTTTACGTTCCTGATGGAAATAAATAGTATATACATAAGACAATAAGTAAAGAACGTCTCAGAACGCACGTTTGTCGCCCTCACGTTCAGCTCAGGCGATAATTGCTTGGCATCTGAGGCATTTCTTATTTTTTCTCCTTACATATATAATTTGGAAAACTTGTAGCACATATTGAAAACACTTGGGAAGTGCCAATCATTGGTTGAACCCACATATTACTTTTCCGATCTTCTTAATTTTTTACTTTACGATTTTTATGAAAACAATTCTTGAAAATTCATTTTTTTAATGTCGATGCATCTCATTCTATATGTAACAGTATATTATATATAATATTTATACGCTTGTAAGAAATTGTCTTGCAAATGATATTAAGTATCTTTACATTTACTCTTTCACTTGTTCATAAATCAAACATTACTCACAATTTCTTTGGTTGTAAAAATAGTATATACTTCTGAATCAAAGAACGATGATTCTCGAATCTTCGTATATTTAGCATTAAAGCGAATTTGTTTTGAAAGTTTTAAAAACATAGATGATAACAATGATATGATTTCTGATTAAATTATTTAATGTAATTGCATTAAAATAATAGTACACGGAGAGAAAAATGGCAAGTAATGTGACATCGTAAGGGGCAAATATAGTCAGCCATACAGTAGTGTATGATTCCTTCACGTCAAACCAAACCGTACCTGCACGAGCACTACATCCCTACTTCGTTCACAAGATTCTAAAGCCAAGCGCAGATTTTTTCTCTCCATGTACATTATGTATCAAGGGAATAAAGACGAGGATTTTGCTTACCTTGGGTGGTAAAGTCACTCATCTAAATAATCAACTTTATTTCTATTTATTCCTTTACTACAATTAATGTTTTACTTAAAACTCAACTGCAAGCTACTTTGTTAATTGGAAAATTGAATGTACATTTAAATTATGATTTTAAATACGAAAACAATTTACACGTTGTAACTTTCGCAACAAAATAAAAGTTTGTAATAATAAATTATTATACGAAATCGAACGTTCACTTCTTTTCCAATAAATAAAATGGTCGTTACAGATGAGCTGTGAAGAATATTTCTTATTTACTATTTTACACTAAACACAAATTGTACTTGTCAATTTTACGATGAAGCTCGTCGTACAGATTACATAAAAACGTTAACGTACAACGCTTTGCGGTATAAATAGAATTGTAGTCTTCAATATTTGTTTGCTGTGAAAATATTTTAAAATCTCTGCAATTACTATAACAAAAGCTTCGCCATTATTGCATATCTGGGTAATATTTACAAAGCTGTCCTTTGGCACGGTGCAGGAATATCTTAAAAATGTTTCTTACATTATGTTTGTGGTGAGCGTCATCGTAAAGATGACAAGACATTTTTTGTCACTGTTTCGTCACTGTTATAAGCATATAAGCAAGTGCTTAACTTAGCGCAACTAAGCGCCACGATTCTGGCGGATAAGCTTTGACGCTGAGGTAAAGTCGTTTAAAAATATATCTATTACATCATATACATATCGACATTAAAAACGTTGCCTCAGTTTCTAAAGCTTGCCACTATGTAGCAAATTAACATAGGTATTTTTGGATATGGTATCACTTATTTGCATGAAATCTTAAACGGCCTCCTCATGCAAGGAATAGCAAGAGCACATTTAAGGTAGATCTACTAATGTAACAAACATGCAGAAGTTCTTTAAATATATATCGGTTATTCTATCAGTTACAACAAATTTTCCAGTATTTTCTTTATTTTGTTTTAATTTAGATTGTAGAATTAATCTTTGAGAAAAAAATTTTTAAAATCTACATTTTAGTACATGCATGTAGGGAAGACATTTTTTTCAATATGTTCATACACTTTTAACATTTCCATAGAAACACACTGAAGATAAAATCTCAGAACGAAGTGGTGAAAAAAAAAATGCCATTGTTCCTCACGACGCCCAATCGCGAAGGTCGTATTTTTGGTCTCGTGAAACAAACAAGTTGTATACGCATCTGGAGTAAATAAAGAATGCATCAGATTGCTTCGCTTCGGGGGACACTACGTGTGATTTGAGACATACTTTACTTTTATTCCCTACACGCTAAATCTGTTAGGGTGAAATAGAGTTAAATTTGATTCCATTGGCGTCAAATTTTCACTCGAAGTTTAGATTGAAATTAACTCCCTCGATTAGAGTGAAGTAGAGTAACTTTTCATTCAAATGTAGAGTGAAATGGTAGACCATAACCTAACAAAATTTAGAGTGAAATTAAGTTATTTTACTTGTGTAAAGTGATTATTTCTCTCTGCTAGAGAAATTTAAAAATTTAACTCTATGAAGGAATTAGCTCTAGAAAGACTCTAAAAAAAAGAGTGAAATTTCCCTCTAGCCATTTTAGCGTGTAAGAACGTCATATACTAATTTAATATATTCTATATTATTGTTGCTTATACGAATATTATTATATATAATTCTATATTATAGTTGCTCTACGAAAGTTGAAGTATGCAATGACTTTTTGTGCGCTAATTGCATTATGCAATATTTTTCTTAATATAACATATATCCTCTCGTAATCCTTTATAACGATAATATTAACGATAAGCTTTTCAGTTCGCAAGTATAATAGTATATTGTGCAACAAGCGGGTGACGGAAAATGGGCGATTTCTCGCGAAGTAGAGGATTTCGCACGAGGTGAAGTCGATGGCGCTGTAGGCGCCCAAGACATCCCCCCTGGTTACACATTATGCTTTTTTTAATAAGAGCATTATAAGCCCTTTTTAAAAGAATTTTATAGGAATATAATAAAAAACAATATATTGTTAAAATTACTTTTTACTTAAATTTATATAAAATAGTACGTTGCAGCGGGAAGGAATCATTCCCGCCCGTTGCAGCGGGAGGAAATATCATTCCCGCTACAGAGGGTGGGAATGATTCCCTCCTGTTGCGGCGGGTGTTAATGCTTCCCTACAACGTACTATCAAGAAAAAGTTAAGTTTCCATTAATTTTTCATGCATGAAAAAGGGCCGATTTCATGCACGTGTTATAAAAAATATTATTTCTAAATAATTTCTTTGTATTCATTCATTCCTCGTGCATTACTGGTTCACATATTGAAGTTATAATGTTAAATTTAATAATTAATAATTTTTTTTAGATATACTTACTTCAGTAAATTATTATTTTCTTTACTTTTTTCGAAAAATATTAAAGTTTAGAACATTTCTTTATTTTCATGTTCGCGGAAATGGCAATAATCGTTGCAACTGTATGATTTTTATGAAATGTCTTCTCATTGCCATGGGATTTCTCGAAAACTGTATTGAAGATGGATCTCTATTAAAAGCAATTTCAGTTGCAAACGCAGCCGCATATACACCACAACTTGTTGCATCTGGTTGATCAGTTACTCTACAAATAACGATATCGATTAATTGTATGTCAGGATATCTAGTTCGAAAATACTGAATTTCTTCTTTCTTAAAACGGTGAATGTCTAAACGATTAAGACTGTCATAAATAAACAAATTATTGCCATCAAAATATATACAGATCCAATGTGCATAATTCGCTCCTCCTATTACTTGTATGTGACGCAATTTTGTAGTAGATTGTAATAAATGCTGGTAATGAAAGTATTGCACTGGATGAATTTCAAATTCTGGTAAATGCTGTCTCAATATTTTCTTAAATTGTTCTATATCGTCATCACAAAGTAAATAATCCTGCTGTAAGACATTAATACTAATTTTGCGAATATCAATATCATTATTTAATTGGTCTATAATTATACGATGTTCTGCTTCATCTCTGTGTTTCGATATATTTCTTTGGTTCTTCATATTTTTCTTACGCTTTGTCGAAGGTTCTTTTGTTTCTGGTGACGACGAAAGATTTTCATCAGCAGGAAATGAAAATTCTATTTCTGAATTGCTCTGTTTTTTACTAGTCTGATTTCTTTTCTTTTTTTGCAATGACTCCTTTTGTGCTGATAAAATATAATCAGGTTCTTTTATATCCATATTTCTTTTAAGGCGACTATCGATAATTTCAGGAAGTAAGCAATTCATATAAAATCTAGTTAATTTTGTTTCCATTTCTTGCCAAAACTCATGATTATATTTTTCTTTTATATACTTTATACCTTTATTAGTGTATAGCACAAAAAAACAATACTGCCTTTCAGTAATATGAAGCTGTCCTTGAACTTGAAAATAATACTCATGATTTCTATTCATTTTGTTTATATCTTTGACATCATAGTATTTACGTATATGTGCAATTTGCCTAATAGCTTGTAATGGAGTTAAATTTTGTCCTTTTATGGTACATTTTATTTCAACAATTCCATCATAATCGATTAAACCATCAGGAGTGGCTGCTAAATAAGGTTTTTCTTTATCGATGTGTAATCCACAAGGCATAATTTTCTTTTGTATTTGTTTTTGAAGCAGATTGATAGCGTCCTTTTCATTTTCTATTCCGAATCTCAAAGCTGGCAAATCTAAAGTTGGAGGATAAAGAATCTTTTTAACTTTAGAAGCACATGAAGTATTTTTTCTCATTTTACAAATTTCGCCAAACTTAGACGCTGTTAATAAATATTTCCTTTTTTCATGCCACAATTCGCAATCACTTTGTTTTATAGTCTCCTGTGCGATAATGTATCTATTGTCTCTATCTTCATTGAGAACTTGAAAATGATGTTTTGCGAGTTCGTCAAAAACTTCTTTGCTAATATCTGGTTGCTGGCAATTATCACCATAATCTTTTCCATGCTCATTGAACCTAACAAATTTTTTCCTTCCACATGATTGTCGGAACTGCCTAGTTTTTGAAACCTTATTCATGCGTGCCATTTCCATAGATTTAGCTACAGAGAAATCTTCATCAATGTAGTGACTGACGGTGGTGAACGCTGATCCTGTGTTAAACTGGATGGAAGCTGATAAACATCTTAAATAAAAAGAATTTCGAAAAGCATAGTTAATACGTTTTCCATCATTGTTAACTGCTACTATTGAATTGAAATTTTCTGTTGCATTAGTTGTTACATTCCTCAATAAACTTTTTGTGAAGCAACTCAATTTTCGTACAGAATTATGTACAGCTTCATAAATACCAGATGATTTTAAAATCGGAATCCAATTTTTCTTTTTTGAAAGTACTTTACATTTTAAGTTTCTATTTCTACAATCTCTATGATTGCCAAAAACATGAGATGTTGAATTTAAAATATCACGTTGAAGGTTTTTGCATTTTTCTGTTTCACTACAATTCTCTGCTGATCTTTGCCTAACATGATATGCTATTGTTTTACGAATTCTAAAAGCAGATTTTTTTATAAAATCTCTAAACCCTAAAATATTTCCGTTCACAGCACCGTGATTAATTTTTCCTTTTGCAGCGTCAACGATTTTATTACACATATTTCTGAACAAGTGGTTAGTACAATACAATCTTCCAACAGTTACTTTAAATTCTTTGTAAACATCATGATCTAGTATCGCTTTGTACGTACTACTGTCGCCATCCGCAATAAAGGTTTTATAAATAAGTCTATGAATCTCGATACTCTTCTGGAAACCCTTCAATATACAATCGGTCTCCATACTACTCGAACTCTTTTTCGAACTCCAGTTTTTATAACAATCATGAGGCCTAGGTTTCATTCCTTTTTTCGCAGCTTTAAAACATATTAAACAATATTTATTACGCACTTCAACATGCAATAGTTTTCCGGTAGCAACACCAATAATAGCACCGACACATGTTAACGAATCAAATTTCCCACTTCTGTAACTCCTTTTTCCATAAGCGCCATCTCCTTCCACTTCAATCCAAGGAATACCGCTAATTATTTGCCCTTTTTCAATTGCGATTTTTTTCTCCTCTTCTCCTGCTTTTAACATTTCAGCATTAGTTGCAGCTTCTATTATAGGAACAATTTGTTTCCGATATTTAATGTATGTAGGATGGGACATGAAAGGAACATCCATACCGGCCAATAATTTTCGTAAACCTTCATAACCACTTCCCGAAATAATAGTTGAAAGAACAGCTAATTTATTAATAACCATTTCTCGATTTGTCTTCTTTTCAGATGTGATATAATTTTCAAAGCAGCAATTTTCGCATTTAAATATAATCCGTGTTCCTAATCCTTCATCGACGTACTTAACAGCTTTTAAATTAGGGTTATCACACCATTCTAAATTGTGTTGTTTATGAATACGAATAAAATCATTTAATAAGTGTTCAATGTTAACAATTCGCCGACCTTTCATTAGCAATGATGACATACAATTTGCTGAAACATTATCAAATATTTCAGATACATGTATTTCATCATTCTCAATGTTATCAATGTTGTTAATTTCCACATTCATTGATTCAACACAAGGACTGTTATACTCGCTATCAATAACATTAGCAACAGGAGACAAAGTAACATTTTCTGTAGAATTGACAAGGCATTCATTGAAGCTAATCGAATCATTATAACAATCAATATTATCTTCATTGTAATTAACATTAATATTAGTCCGTGTATTACTACGATTAATGTTCATTGCTTCATTGCATACTTCAACTACTTTAATATTACTACTACAGTACATACCAGAAGCAGAATCTGGGTCTCGTGACACCTGCCGCACACTTGAACGCCTAAACGCAAAAGATTTATTTATATTATGATATTGTACATTGTTGCTTACGCGGAACAAAATTCAAAACACAGTTCACACGAAACAGAGGACAGATACAGACAAAAGCAATGAAACTATATTTACTACCTGTCGTTTATTTAGGCTAACGTTTGCTCCCGACATGACTGATTTGGTAGTTACGTAATTTTCCTGAGTACATCACACGAAAAATGGAAACTTAAATAAAGGGTACACTTAATTTAACCTGTTCACTTGAAAAGTATTACATCTACGACGATTTTCGAGAAATTGAGATTACACCCGTAGAAAAAACTCCTGCAGAATTTTCTGCAGAATTTTCTGCAGAATTTTCTGCAGAATTTTCTGCAAAAGATTCTGCAGAAGATTCTGCAGAAATTAGGCATTTTTGCAGAATTTTCTGCAGGGTTTTCGCCTGCAGAAAATTCTGCAATAATTTCTGAAGAAAATTTTGCAGAATTTGCTGCAGGCGAAAACCCTGCAGAATCTTCTGCAGAATCTTTTGCAGAAAATTCTGCAGGATTTTTTCCTACGGGTCGGCAAAGTTAATTAATACTAATTGTGTTCGTCTTGATCATTTCTACAACCTCAAAAAAGAATTAAAATTATTTGAGTAAATTTTTTCTAGATGAGATTCTTTTCGTGGCAATATTCATATGGGATAGTTTTTGTCGGCACCGGCGAATTCAAGATTTTTTTTCTTAGAATCTTGTATGAAGAAAAAGTTAAAGGTGGTAGATCCATTTAAAGTGTCAATGTAGTAGTTTTCGATACTAGTGCGTCAGAAGTGACTTTCGGACAAGTGTGAGATTAGCGCCCGAGCGAAGCGAGGGTG
>JAWWEN010048092.1:0-11743 GCA_035582955.1 Sycophila texana
CTTGAGGTATCATTGGTACGATACCCTAAGTTTATCAGGTTTTGGAAGAGTTTACTTTTCTCTAGTGCTTTAAAAATAGCAAATTAAAATGGGCATTTTTTGAAATGTGCTTTTCTTCGTTGGGAGCGACGATATAATCTTCAAAAATCATTAAAAAATCGACAGAACTCGAGGAAAACCACTAAAAATTTTTTACGCAGATCGGATTGGTACAACAGTATGAAGGTTACAAGGCCGAAGAACACGACGTGCAGACCGAAGATGGATATATCTTAAAACTGCATAGAATAATTAGCAGTCCCCAATGTTCTGAAGTAGCAAATAAACCTGTCGTTTTTCTACAGCACGGCCTTGTTGGTGTCTCAGACATTTTTGTATATTTGGGACCCAATCGCGGTCTCGGTAATTATTTAATTATGAAAACATTGAAATTTGTTTTAACAACTGCAAAAAATTACGATAGTTCTTACTTAGTCAGTTCCTTATTTTTAATTATTTTGCATCTGCTGCATTTTCTAGCATTTTCGATAGCTGATGCGTGTTATGACGTCTGGCTGGGTAACGCGAGGGGAAATCCTTATTCAAAACGCCACGTAAAATATTCGGCAGCAAGTAGTAATTACAATTTCTGGAACTTCAAGTTAGTGGAGTGAAAGAAAATTATTCAATTGCAGATTTTATATGTAGAATGTTATGAAAGAACTTAATTGTCTTTTAGTATAGATGACCTGGGATTAAAGGATGCTCCTGCAATGATAGACGCAGTGTTAGAAAAAACAAATAAGACGAAACTCATTTACATTGGACACTCAATGGGAACTATGATGAACTTTATGCTACTCTCTTCGAAAACTGAATATAACGATAAAATAAATCTTTCAATCAATCTAGCTCCAGTGGCATATTTTGCGAAGCCGTACACTCCATTCTTAAAATTCCTCGCATCACTTCAGATATTGATAGTAGGTACATCTTTTTTATCCACATTGAGAGAAAAATTTGGCAATTCTAAGTAAATATATTTACTTCAATAGTACTTGTTAAATATTTATTTGAATCAAGTAATTATTTTTTTGAAACTACTCAATTTATTTATAGAAACAAATAAATTCATTTAGTTTTAAAGGAATATTTAGTTGATTCAAAGAAATATTTAACAAGTACTATTGAAGTAAATATTTACTTAAAATTACTTAATTTTTTTTTCAGTGCATAATTAAATTCAATTATCTGCAACGGCGTTAATGCATGTGAATGTTTATTCAAGCCTCTTGGACACATTCTAAAAGTTTATGAATTACTTCCTTTGGACAAATTCGTTCCACTCTTCGATAAAACAATTTGTTCAAATGATACTGAATTTGACGTATGCGGAGCAATACTTAGCATAGTTTTAAATTTGCAAAACATAAACCAGGTAAGTTTGAAAAAATTATGTATTTTTATTATATGTTAAGTATAATGTCACGTGTTCATAAATATAAAGTTTTTGGAATAATTTTGAAAACTTCAAATGAACAAAGACTTTAAATGCAACGATAATTACCAAGGTCTAGCTATATAGAATAAGAGTTTACGCTTTTATTTACAAAAATTAGTAAAATTTCTCTTTGAGCGTCAGCAAAAACAAATACATATTTACATGTGACAATAAATTATTAAATGATAAAACATTCAAAAAGGTTTCTTTTACATCAGTCTGACCAAGAGACACTTATCTATGGAATTTTTAATGGTGTATCGCTTGATGCAATTACCCACTTTGGGCAATTAGTCAACACAGGTATTAATGAATACAAATCATTATTATAAATTATACTGTTTTAAAAATCTCACAATAAAACTTCACCAATTGCAGGACTATTCACTAAATTTGATTTTGGACGTAGGCTTAATAAGAAGAAGTATAATGCAACCAAACCGCCAGAATACGATTTATCAAAAATTACTGCCCCGCAGGCACTCTTTTACGCTGACAGCGATGTATTCATCAACATTAAGGTAAGATGAATTACTATAGGGACATACCATTAATCTACTATTACAATTGCAATACAATTTGTACAGGCAGCGGAAAAGGACAGAGATTTGCTTAGTAATGTAGTGGCTTTCGAAAAATCTCCCGAAGGTTACAATCACTATGATCTATTGTGGGCTAAGGATGCTAAAACTGAATACTATTATAAAATATTAGACTTATTAGAAAAATATTCGAAATAATAATATTTTATCTATAGTAAACTACAAAAAGTTACTATAAAATTATAATTAAAATGAGTAGTTTTGAAGCTTATTTAATATCTTATTCTTCTTTTTTACATGCATTTTATTTATACCTTCTCATTTTATACTTATATAATTATAAAAATTACATAAGTACTAATTGCAAATAAAATCATTCATAAACTTTAAAAATAGTATAAGCCTAATTCGACGGTTACTATTCGTAAATTGTCTCACTCGTTATTACGCAGTAAAAATATAATTTTAATTCAAAACAAAGTTATTTCTTGGCTAATTCGTATATGCTACGCCAGACGACCATAGTTCGATAATATAAGTAATTTATTCACGGTTTAATTCCAGATTTTTAAGGATAATATTCTTTTGAAATGGCAATGAAATCACATTGTTTTAAATTTACAACCATGTTAGAATTATGTATTTATACTGTTTTTTTATATGTTTTCTTGCATTGAAACGTGTGATAACATTATGTAAATAGAAGCCGCCGATAAGTAATGTAAATGTTAAAAAAAAGATTTTTCTTTTCGAGTTTCAGTTTTGTATTTTTTACTTTGCTTGCGTTAAAACAATAAATATATTTATTTTTTCACACTGAAAATATGCACTTGTGAATTCTACTATTCTTATAGCAGTATTCGCACATCTTACGAGAATATCCGTGAATTAAGTAATGTCACCAGAGTTAGAACGACGGAGGAACTCAATAGAAATGAATTTAGTTGTCCTCGATCTGTAAGCTAAATTTAGTATAAATAATAAAATTTAACAAATAGATTTTTTAATTTAGCGCCATTAACCGGATATGTCCATGCGCCAATCAAATCGCGTTTTAAAGTGCTTCACAAGCACAACACGCGCTTTTTTATTGCAATGTTACCGTACCATTGTTTATAATAATATTAAAAAATCACAGCAAAAAATATAAATAGGTTTAGGAAAAAACAATATTTTTATCGCTTGCATGGGTCGAAACCAATGTTTTAATAATAAATAACGTGACGTGACTTATTGAAATAAAATGGGTTTAGGGACTTTTTCCTTGGTTATTATTTTATCATAAATTTTATACATTTACATACTATTAATGCCAAATAGTACTAATAAGTGTACTCTTCTTTTTTTAGATTATTTTTTATCAGTCTTTGTATGGTAGAAGTGGATCCCCTTAATTAAAATTTTAAATGTTGATGTTACAGTTTTTAAGCTAAGTAAAAATCATACTGTACTAAATTTCAAATAATCCGCGTTTTGTTGGCAACGAACGAAGTGATAAAAATGTCCCTAGATTTTATTCTAGAAACAAAAAACTCGCGCGGGAAGCGGATTGCCTTTCAACGCGAATGCGCATATTGTCAGTTGTTTCCTAAGCGCGCAGTACTTTGCAGTGAAAATTTAATGAAACTTAATTTATTTTATCTTAATTTATTACAAATAAACATCTGTCGTTATCATTATAGTAATAAAAAAATATGGCCACAATGTGGGTAAAAACCCACAAGGCTTTGGATGAGTTCTTCCAGATTTTAACCTGTAAAAAATGGTTAGTACTTGCCAGTGTATTGTGTTTATCTTCTCAATAGTAAATAATAATGATATTTGAATTGTGTTTATTTATTTACAGCAACAAAACATTAAGAAATCCCCAACAATTTTTAAATTGTGGACACTTTGCCTGTAACGAGTGCATTGGCAAAAGTACAGAATGTGTGATATGCAAAATGCCAGGAGATTTGTCAGATATTTACTCTGACATTGCTCTAAAAGAATTGATAGTCAATTTAAATGAGATTGCAGAAGCAGTCAATCTACCGTTTGTTACCAAATAATTTAATCAATCCAAATAATTTTATGATTTGATAATTATAAATTAATTTTTTTAGATTACAAAATAATTCACAATATGATTCGGCAGCCACCAGTGGAAAGAGCTCAGAAAATAATGAAGTAACAGAAAGCCAAACCAAAAATGTTGTAAAGAAGATAATTAATGAAACTTTAAATACGTCAGCTGGTGAAACAACGATAAGTAAAACTAGAAGATCTGAAATTCTACCAAAAAATATCAATAAGAAAGACAAAAAAGGAGAATCACATCTACATAGTGCTGCTCGAAAAGTATGTTTTTAAATTAAAATTTAATTTAACTTAATTATTATTGAATATAATCTTTTAGAATAACATAGAACGTGTAAGAGTACTATTGGAAGCAGGTGCAAATCCAAATACAAAGGATAATGCCGGATGGACACCATTGGTAAAAATTTTCAATTTAGCAAAATGTATAATTGAGAAGATATTTTAAATTAACCATCTTTTTTTATTTTAGCAAGAAGCTGTAAGTTTCCTGTTTTATGAAGTTACTGAAATGCTTTTAAAAGCTGGAGCTTCACCAGACCTTTGCGGTCATGATAATAGAACAGCATTACATGAAGCAGTCATAAAAGATGATTGTAATTTAGCTTCAATGCTTATTCAAGCCAATGCAAATAGAAATGTATATGATAATGTAGGAAAAAAGCCAAGGTAATATTTTTAAAACATCTACAGATTATTTTTAACCAAATAATATTAACTATTTATACTTGTCAACAGCGATTACATTAAATCCAAGAAAATGTCGAATTTATTTAAAACTTTACAAGAGAATGAAGAAAATATTCCAGATACTACAGATAAAACTCTAAAAATGGTAGATATAGATAAAACCCTAAAAATGGTAGATATAGACAAAACTCTTAATTGTACACTATCCGAGTCCAAAATAGTTATGTATGGTTCAAATTTAATGTTGAAATCTAAAAGACTTTTAACCAAATTTGGGAAGAAAATGAAAGTATCCAACACGCTTAGGTGAGAAAGTGATATTTAAACAATATAAAAAAATTCAGTAAATATTTATTGTTTATGGATTATAATAGTATACTCACATGTAAATTACTATAATTTATTTCAGTCAATCTGTAAGTCACGTGATAGTTGATACTGATTCAAACAACTGCTTTAAGCTATCTCTAGAAGTATTACTTGCTATTCTATACAGAAAATGCATTATTTCTAGTAACTGTATGTAAAAATGAACATTAAGTCATAATCTTAAATCCACACAACAAACTTTATGATTTAATTTTGACTTTCTTGATTAATAGGTCTAGATGTGCTTATGGACAGCGACAATGTTACTGCAGAAGACTTGAATCTGTTTGTGATAGAACCTACTCAATTGGAAAATGGCCCTACACGTGCTCGAGCAGATTTTGAGAAGCAGGTACTAATTTTTGTAAAAACTTCTAGATTTTTTTGTAATCAAATGATTAATATACAATACATTTTGGTTTGTAGAATCCAAAGTTATTTAATAACTGTTACTTTTACTTTTGTGTAAGAAAAAATGAGCTGATTAAATATGACGGAATCACATTGAAGAAAGACGATCTATCGAAACTTGTTGCTGCAGGAGATGGTGTTTTATTAACAAGAGAGCCTAAACCAGACGATATACAAGGATCGTTAACTCCCTATCATGTCGCCCATAACTCGAAACATTCTCTTCATAAATGTACTCATTATATAATTTATGTTGCTGAAGGTTCCAACTCGCATTCTAATAGAATCATATACAATATGCCAAAGTTGAAAACATTGCCTCTAATGTGGTTCATAGAATCAATTCTCAGATATAAATTGATAGATCCAGTGGACATGGGTCTAATTGCAGAATAGTTCCTGCAGTAAGTAATATTGTTACGCACAAAGTCAGTCAATGATATTAAGGTGTTAAGATCTGAAATCCAACAAGTTATTATAATTTTTCTAAATTCATTAATCAACCAAACATTACCATAAGAGATTATAAAAATCATTATTTTTAACAATTCAAATAGAATAAATTATTTATAAAAGCGTACAAAACTAAAATTCTATTTATCCAAATCAAAATATTAATCCAACATATCGAAGATCATCGATTCCAAAAAAAAAAAAAAAAAGAACCCGCAGGTAAGATATATTTCATCACGTCAAATCATTCATTCATCTCTACATTAACAATTTCTTCCGCAGACGCAACGAAAGCAGACGTCCACCCTGTCTCGTACAAGCTCTCGAAGAGAAAATAGGCCACAGTCATCCCTTCCGCAGTAACGAGCGCCTCAAATCCGTCGCACGCTTTCCTCGACTCGGAGGAAAAAAAAAAGACCCGGCGATTTTACCAAGGCGCCCGGCTCAGCGTATGTACGGTATCGCGCACGTTTGCCGGCCCGAAGTACCGCTAATCCAGTGCACGCACTCGCTCGCTCACACGCGCGATCGCGCTGTATAGCGAGGAGAGGCGATCTCGCGGACGCCCGCACACGATGTCAGGAGTCGGAGGAGCCCGGCTGATTTATTTTGGACCTGTTGCCGATTCGGTGCTCCTTTTTTTTTCCCCCTCGGTCCCCTTCGCCGCGCTCCCCCCGAGCACTTTCGTTTGGTCGCAAGGTGACCGATTTCCGAATCGCCCCGCTGTGCTCAAAAGAGCGCGATATCGAGCCTTTTTTTCATTCATACATAAAACGAGTTGCAGTCGCAGCTATAAGAACGTCGAATTTTTAAAAATCATTCAGAATAAAAGGGATGTAGACTATTATTCAATTTTCTCTTGTAATTCCATTTCCCCGGGTGGCAAAAACAAAATAAATCGATTTTTAAAAGAAAAAACAGGAATCCCCCGATGAATCAGACGCACATCGGTTAATCATCCGCGCGCTCCCCGCGAGGCAGCTTTCTACCACTTGCTCCCTTTTTAAAATCGAATCACAAAAAAAAAATCGCTCCTACCGAATAGCCCCCTTTGTTTTTTTTTTTTTCTGACGTTATAACCACGGGTAAAAACCCAGGCCAACACCCGCGCCCGAGAGTGTTTCCCCGCGTTCGCCGCCGGCTCTTTTCCGCCTCGCCTCTCCGCGGCAGGTGTCGAAGGCGAAGGAAGCGAGAGCCTTTACTCGGGCGAGAAAAGGGAGAGGAGAAACAGCGCCGGATCGGAGGAAAACGAAGGGAAAGGAAAAAGAGAGAGAGAGAAGCAGTAGGTGGAGGGGAAAACGGCAAAAGGAAGATTATAATACCCCAGTGGGAGGGGGGGGGCCTTCGCTCTCCCCGGGAAGGAGGAAGAGAGGCCCCCGCGCGCGCTGCGAGAAAGAGAGAGGAGAGAAGAGGCCGTCTCACGGGGCACCGGTAAACCTCCCACCTCGGGCGTGTACGCGGGCCGCACACCCTGACCCACAACTCGAGGGGGGCCCCGCACGGACTCGCCAGCGATCGCTCGTCAGTTAAGCGATGAGGCTGGAGCGCGCGCGCGATTAGGGTTGCCCGTCCAGTGCCTCGCACACTCGCACCTCGTCGGTTTATAAGTGCACTCGAGAGCTCGTGATCGCTGCCGATCGAGGGACAAGAAGACACGGACAGAAGAGGAGAGAAAGAGAGAGAGAGAGCGCTCGGTGTTGCGGATCGTGAAGAACGTCAGGCGTCGGCGACGCGCCAAGGTTTAAGTTTCCGGAGAGGATATACAGGAGCAGGCGGCTGGCTGCAGGATGCGCCGGCTAAGGGGGCCCCTGGCGCTGCTCGCGCTGCTGCTGCTCGCCGGCGACGTCGCGCGCGCGCAGGACGACGACTCGCTCGCCGGTAGCTTTCTATCAGGTAGGTGGTGTCGAGCTACTTGTCTCGTTTTTTTCTTTTCTTTTCTTTTTTTTTTGCGAACGGGAGGAAGAGGAACGAGGCCTTAAGCGAACGAGGTCGCGATCGACGCGGACGGCTTTATTTAGAAGTACCGGGAATCGGGGATATCTTATATGCCGATTTTCCAGATCGTATAGACGCATCCTTTATAGATGCGAAATCGGCGTGATCGGGTGACTTTTTTTTTGCGTTCGTTAATTTGAGTTTCCAGTTCTTTATTTGGGTATCCGTTTTTTTTTTCTTTTTTATGTTTTTGGATATTGCGGTGGCACGTTTGCTCTGAAACTCCAAAAATTTTTCTAGAAGTGTAGGGAATTATTAAACGGAGCAGTTAATTAAATAAACAATCGTGAATGTATAGCTTTTTCTTTTGAAGTATTTAATGCAATATAAAAACCTAGAATATATATTTTTAACGATTTGTAATTGCAAATTGACTAAATGTAAATTTGGTGGTTTGAAAAGAGCGATACCGTTATTTTGTATAAAAAAAAAAATGTTAAGCACAGCTCGCACAGTGTGAAAGGGCGAAAAAAGAATGAAAACTGAAGTAACACGACCGCACAGGCCTAAAGGACAATTAGGATAGAAGGCATTACCCACAGTATAACCCGAATTAGGAGGCAAAGAAAACTAACGATTTATTTCATTACCGCTGGCCGAAAGACATTTAAAATGCATTAGTTATTTTTATTAGGTTACCGACGTGGGAGTAATATTCAATAACTAATTAGAGGCTGTTGTAAATAAAAATGAAGTACACCCTACAATTTATTAGTGTCAAGTCAACGCAGAGTATTTTTAGTTTAGTTTACTCCGCCTATTTTGGAATGGGACATCCTATAACAGGATCAAAGTCGCGTTTAAACTCTCACCCTCGAGAGATGCTCGGAGGCACTTTCATTGAAGCTAACAGTGCATCGCTCGTGTCCACAGTCCGTTTCATTTTATGCCGCGATTGTCGCGAGAGAGAAACCTTCTTGTTTCTTTTTTAATTAACACAACGATTTATACGAAATGACGTTCTCACCGGCGTTAATGAACTTCTTGCGTCTCGTCATTATAACTGTTACACAATTATCCTAAAACAGTTCTGTACTTTCATCGTTAACCATATAACGCAAACAGAAAAAAAAAAAAAAATTAATCATTAACTCGGTATAAACGCCCTAACGTTATATCCCATTGAAGACATTTATAACTTCCCGCGCGCGTCGCGAAATAATTGGCGAATCCCAGTTCGCGCCGCGAAAGAAGAAAAAACGCAACTCTCGACCCCTAAGGCAGCAATTAATCCACCCCCTGGGCAACGGGAAAACCTTCGCGCGGAAAAGTGTGCTACACGCTCCTCTCAACTCGATCACTCGGCCGCTAGTACATAAGCTCCCGTACAACGTGAGGCAGAAAGAAAAAAAAAGAAAAAAGAAAAAAAAAGGAGAAGAGAGCAGGCGCGCGACACGCGAAAGAAGATCCCGGAAAGCGGCTCCTCTATTTAAAGAGCCGCGCCGAGGAAAAAGCGGGCTCGAGGATTTCGGTCGCGCGGCTCGCTCGTCGATTACGGAAAAATGCAGCGGCGGAAAAAGGCGAGAGACGCGGAAGCTCGTCGGGCGCTTCGAGAAATAGAAATTCGCGCGAGCCTCTTACGGCACAGTTATATCTCGAAGGATGCGACTGGCCCACTTCTGGCCGGTCTCCCCGGAGGGGGCGTTCGTACGACATGTACGCGGCTCGGTCCCTCTCCATTGGCACGCACGCATACTACCGCTGCGCGGCGAAAGAAGGCCGCATCGGCTCGTGCTCGAAACTACGCGCGCAACGGTATATCTACTAGTCGCCGGGGGGGAGACGCGCGCGCGCGCGGCAAAACAAAACGGAAACGCGCGGAATTTCCGCGCGCGGGGCTCCTTCCGCCGCGGCGCGGTGCAGTTGCCCGTCGGCTTCGTTTTCTCTCCCGGGAGGCGCGCGACCGGGTTTCTTTTCCCGCGAGAACAAGAGCGAGTTTGCGGGATCGGGGGCGGGATGGTGCACGCGTCGGGTGAGGGGCGAGCGAGATCCTGCGGCTCGCGCCGCTGATAAGGACGTTGCGTAACGGATTTTCCTGTGGCTGGGTTTTCACTTTTTATTGCGTGCCTGTAGTCTATTAAATTTTGTAGTTTTTTAGTCGCTCGGAAAAATTATTTGTTCACTAAGAGAAATGTTTTGGTAAGCGTTGCAAATATAGTCTAGTAAAAATTACTGAACTGTTTGGGAAAGTTGTCGCGGACTGACATTTCGAGAGGAATCAGTAAATTTTTCCAGATAGTATTGTAATTTTTACTGTATTTGTGGCAAAATGTCACTGAAAAGTTTAATTAGTAATTTCTCTCGAAATATCAATCTGTGACAACTTTCCTAAACAGTTTAATAATTTTTACTGAACGACTTGTAATTTTTGCTATAACATTTCTCTCAATGCTGAATTCACCTCTGCACCTTCTAATATAAATATACTTTTGTTGTGTATTTATTATACTTGCCTTGGACCGTATAGAACCTCAGAGTCCTCAGACATCATAATAAATTTTAATCTTTTAATCTTTCCACTTAAATTTTTTATTCGCTTTTTGATCGAAGTAAGTAGTAGTAAGGCTTGTTTTTTTTCCTTTTTAATTATTATTTGTCGAAGGGTATAATTGATAAGTACATGTATTAAATAATTTTGTTAAATAATTTAAGCGGATGCAGTAAAAAAAATGTGTGTGTTCTTTCAACGTGTTCCTGAAATTTTTGCAAAAAGAAAGTTGTATTTAAAGGTATCGAGTTTAAAAATCAAGATCGTCGCGATTAAAATCAATACTTTATAATTAGCGACGATGAATACTAAGTACAGTTAAGTTTATTTAAAAAGTGTCACAGATGATTCACTCGAACTTTCTAAGTATATTTTTTATTAACTCGGCGCGTTTTTACAAAAATATTCAAACGCAATACCGGTAATATAAAAATAAAACTTTTCAATTGCTTTCACGCTTCGCAAAAATAAAAAAAAATAGAAAATCATCGGGCGTCGCGAAAAAAGAAAATTTCACCTGCATTTCTATACCCGTATCGCTATCCCGTTCGATGAGAAAGTAAAAAAAAACTTATGTACGTGTGTTTCTATAGACAGTTTTTTTCAGAGTTAATGCATCAAATTGACAGGTGCAGTCGAACATTGCTATAAAAGTCTACGACTGGTTCATATTGCAGGATAGATTAAAGGAAAATATTTTTAAACAAAGCTGCTGCTTGTATAAGTATACTTGAATGGCAGATATCGAAGTAACTTTGGTTAAAATTTAATGGATAATACATAAACAGTATCCGATTTTTTAAACTAAATTAATACAAAAATCAATTATAATTCTGTATGAAAAAAAAATCAGTGCAACTTTTAACAACCAAGAGTATTTAATAACGTAATATTTTACTCTTCAGGGCATTCTAAAATCAACAACCGATCGACAAAAATTAACAAAAAAAAAAAAAAAAACCGTTTAATTAGGTTAATCGCCCTCTAGCTTCTCGATAATTAATTTCTCCTGACACAATTGACTCTCGACATGACAACTGCAAAGTTAAATTCATGATCGAAAGATTCATCGCCTCTAGAAAATTAAATAAAAAAATCCTAAAACATAGATTATCTCTCGTCCTGCAACGCCCGATCCATCTGACACATCAACTATATATACACTCGCCTCGAATTGAAACTCGAAGAACAATTTAAAAAATTTGCAACGTCGCATGAAAATTTCTAGGCGCTAGA